>CAJNIZ010008925.1:11419-41755 GCA_905231905.1 Symbiodinium pilosum
CCTATATCCTAAACCCTAAATCCTAACACCCCTAAATCCTAAACCCTAAATCCTAACACCCCTATATCCTAAACCCTAAATCCTAACACCCCTGTATCCTAAACCCTAAATCCTAACACCCCTAAATCCTAAACCGAGCGCCTAGGCTCAGTAAGGGGGTGTTGAAGGGCTATTAGTACGTGCCCAGACCCCTGGGAGGATCTGAAATTAGATCCCCCATGTAAACCCATAATAGCCCCTATATAATTCCCATATAATTTCTCATATGGTTCTAAGAAATCTAATTTTTAGATCCCTTTTGGGGGTCTGGGTGGGCAATGATCCTAAGCCTGCAGCCGTGGTTTAGGGTTTAGGATGTAGGGTTTAGGATTTAGGGTTTAGGGTTTCGGGTTTAGGATCTAGGGTTCAGGGTTTCGGGTTTAGGATCTAGGGTTTAGGGTCTGGGGTTTAGTATTTAGGGTTTGGGGTTTGGGGTTTAGGATTACTGTAGTGTAGTTTCGTGGTTCCCCCACTAACTCCCCTAAGGTTTCCTCCTAGTTTGCCTTAACTAGCCTTGACTTTCTCTCAATAATAACCCTGATTAGAGTGGAACCTAGAGGGGAAGTAGGACACACCTGAAGTTCAAGGTGCCGAACTGGAGGGTCAGGGGGACTTAGGAAGGAGCTTCATAGTGGGGATACTTGGAGTTACTAGATGGCTTTTGGGAGCTATGAATACAACCATTCATTCCTGGACCTTGAACCTCCAACGCTATCTTAAGTACACTGCCCCCAGGGGCACATGGTTGGTGCCCTAGATGTAGTATGACCTGAGATAGCTGAAGGTGGTCGCCAGTCATCTCACACGAGGCACGCTCTCTTTTCTATTCATGGGTTCTCTTCCCAAATGTGAGCCCCCCCCCTGGGCTCCCCCTTCGGCGACTAGTTCAACCTAATCAATTACCGTGATCCTATGGCGGGTTTATGGCCCAGCATTTAAAGTAAGTGTGCGTGTTGATGGCGGAACGGGTATTGTAGGGTTGTAGCTTATTTGTGATTTAGGAACCGCGGTAGTTCAGGACTTCAGCGATTACATGGTTTAACGAGTACTTTGCTTGTCATTTTGAACGGATTACATCAAAGGACCGAGCCAGGGCCCACGTTAGGATACTATCCACATGTTGGTGGTCTTTGTTTGGGCGATTTTTTGGGGGTATAGGCAATCCTAAGCCCTAAGCCCAAAACTTCACTGCAAGGGCCGCCATTAACGGAGGACATCTAGGACGTTCTCTAAGATCATCTCATACCTCCCGTATATAGAATTTGGGGTTCCGTGTATGTGCCTGGAGTCTTCTAAGGAAACCCCTTTTCAGAACACAAATCATCTTGGACCACCCTACGTGCGTCAGATCCCAGAGGTTGCAGCAATTTAGAGACCGGTCGTGGGCCAAGACTTGCTCCATCACCCTCAGGTCGTTCAAGGTCCTTAGGGTTTAGAACCCTAGATCTTCAAACCTGTAAACCCATAACCCCAAACCAGGTTTTCGGTGAACATTTGAGACACTATGGCATTCATGCCCAATAAATAATGTACAATTTCAGGACAAGGAACGCTTAAACCCAAAGCCCTCAACCCTCAACTTTCAACCTTAACCCCTCAAACCATGAGCCCTCGACCCTCAACCCGCAGCCTCCAACCATAACCACTCAAACCATGAGCCCTCAACCCTCAACTCTCAACCTCCAACCCGAACCCCTCAAACCCTAAGCCCTCAACCCTTAACCACCAACCCTAACTTCTCAAACCCTGAGCCCTGAAGCCTGAGCCTCCATTCCTAACCCTTAAACCCAACACTGAGCCATGAGACCCCAAGTCAGGCTTTGCCACGAGCTTGCCTGGTAATGTATTCTTGAATATTCTTGATGCATGATTGTCAAGGGCGTCAAATCTGGCCCGATGGGGCTGGTGGCCCGATATGCGAGCACATCCTGAGAGAACGAGATGCTCGATACCTGCATGCTCTGCAACAAGGAGGCAAACCTCGGGCGATCACGACGGCTCACACGTTTCAAGGAGCATGTCTCGCTCTGGCTCCGCAGGAAGGGCACTATTGGTTTCGATAGCTTGGGGCGTTTTTGCGTGTTTGCATGGACCGAATGGTTCCATAAGTTACCGTATATGATGCATCATTGTTGATGGAACTGCCTCCCGACATCCGAGCCTCTTTGGCTTCGCTGTCTCATAGCTTGGGCTACCCGAGCCCGGCATGAAGTCTGGCTTTGCCCATAAGACAAAGTGGCAAGTGGGATAAGCTTAGAGTCAGGCTTTGCCTCGACAAGCGGCATAAGCCTAAAGTCAGGCCGTGCCACAACAAAGACCACACCCTAACCCCTGAACAAACCCTTTGTTAGCCATAAACCCAAAGCCCCTTAGCCCAAACACACCTATCTGAGCGCGGAGGCTGCTCCAGCTGCCACGGGAAGCCTTATGGCGATAGCATTGCTGGTCCCAGACCCAGCATTCTTAGGGTTTAGGAGCCTCTTTGTACCCTAAATAGGGGTATGTGGTATCTACTTGTAGGCATGAAGGGTATGATAGATGGTAGAAGGAGGGTCCAGGTTGTTGAGATCCATATAAGTACACAAGGTCGGGTGTTGTTGCGGACTTTGGTGAGTGTATATACGGTTCCCTAGAAATATTGGTGTATGCTTCTGGTGTCCAATTGGCGGGACCATAAATACAAGTCACGGGCCGTATAACCACATGAGGAGATTTCCGTTGCGTAGTGTTCTAGTAGCTTAAAAAAAAACCGACGAGGATCATACCTTCCGTCTACCCCAGTCCAAAGAGTTTGCAGGTGGAAAGTTTTCGCCACATAAGCTGTACATTGTCTTTGTCATCTACCTCCCTATACCAGCCTCATGCAGGGGGTTGCACCTTTTAACTTCGCCACCTCAACTTTTCCTGGCCACCTCAAATTTTCCTTGCTTAGAAGGCTTACTAGCCTAGGGGAGAGGATTTTTTCTCAAAAAAGGAACCCATAGTCTTTACTATATACCCGTAATAGGGAAATTCTAGCCTAGGGGAGAGGGATGTTGCCTTCTGAAAGGTTGACGTCGGAGTTTAAAAGCAGCAGGTACCCATAGTCGCCCTTAAGTAGATAGAACATGGGGTATATGGGGATCTGATTATAATATACCCAAAGCCATATTCTATCTACTTAAGGGGGACTGTATCCCATGAGAGCATGCACTTGGGACATATTCCCTAAACCCTAAACCCTAAACCCTTTTGTACTCTGAAACCCAAACCGAAGCCTGGCTTTGAAGCCTTCCACCTGTAAACTCTAAACTCCGAACCCTACCTGAAACCCATTAGGATAATATTAGGGTTATATTGGGGTTCTATGGGGGATAATGGAAAAGAACATGGAAACTAGAATAATTGGGGCCTACCTAGACCCCAAAAGTATGTAGAATTATTGCCTTTTGGGCTACATTTAGGTATTTTGGGCTATTATTTTACCCATTTTTTGGGGTCCAGGTAAACCCCACTGAACCCCTAAACCCTAAACTACAAAGAGCTTAGTCTCTGTTTTGGGGGCTCAGATTTTGGGACTTAGGGTGCCTCTTAGGTCAATCCCCCCTACAGTAATGCCCCAAAAGATGGAGCTCATTGGCTTTAATTTGCTTACAGTAGTATATTTGTACAGGGTCCTAAATTTGAACCCCACACCCCGAAACCTGTAAAACCCTACCCTAAACCTAAAACACCCTAAGGTTCACCCTACGAGGTTGCATCTAGGAACCGCTGATTGGACGCAGTCCACAGCAGACACCTGTGGTGTTCTCATTTTGCCCTAAACCCTAAACTATAAACCTTAAACCTTAAACTCTAATCTCATAAACCCTATAAACTCTATAAGCTCAAATCCCATACAACCCAAACCCTACCCATCACAGGGGCTGCTTGTATACGTAACCCTACCTACGTTGAGAACACCTGATCTCCAGATCCCAAACCCTTTACCCCAAAATCATTGCCTGCACCCATAGGGCCCATGTGGTTGTATAACATGAGGTTTAGGGATTAGGGCCTAGGGTAGGTAAATTAAATGGTGTTTACTTAGCCATATAGCTACTTTGGGGCTCAAGTATACAGAATTATACCATGTGGCTCCACGGATCCTTTGGGGTATGGGTGGCATCGGCATCATCAGCCCAGTTATCGTCAGGTATGAGACGGCAAAGAATCTGTTTAAGCACGAAACTTTGAGCTCCATGCAGAATCCCCGAATAATGGAAGCATTCTCCTTCCGGCTGTGGTTCAAAAGGGCCCATGCAGCCATGTAGTATATATACCTGGGCCACAAAGCAATTAATTATGTGAGCCATAGTCTAACTTCCTTAAAAAGGGTCTGCATAGGGGCTTATATAAGGGACGAATATTAGTATATGGATTATGAAAGGGGATCTTTGGAGTTTAGACTATATCTCATATGAGAAACGTTTTGTGCCTTCAGTATATACTATATAATCACAGGGCTCAAGTGGGGGGTAAAGGAAGGTGGGACATAGGAAATAAGCCCCGATATAGTAGAGAATATATTAGAGATCCTTTAACCCACCTACCTTCATCTCACCTTTTGAGCCCCCTGATAGAACTACATGGACCTTTCGGGACTTCTGCCAGCCTTTGTTCGATGATTTGAGCCTTGAGACCCGCACACGCAACACAGGGAGTTTACAGCAGAAGCACCAAGAAGTGCAAAGGCTTTACCGAAGCGTTAAGAACCCAAACAATGAATCTTCTGGCCCCCCAACTATCATAATCGGAATGGTTTTGGGTACCTATCGCAGCCACATACCTGGGTACTTCGACTCTTAGGGTTTTCGGGTTTTGCCTTGTGCTCTCTTTGAAGACGGCGAAATTAAAGCAGAAGCAGGCGTTTTTGTTTCGCGAATGATTGATGACGAGTTCGCCTACCACTCCTGAATCTACCCCATGGTGGTTCCCGCTTAATCAAAATTCAAGGTATCCCTTTTAGAGATTATTAAGGCTAAGCCTAATTAAGAGGGGATGGTAGTATTGGGGTTGGGGGTAGAAAATGGGACCCATGACCAGGAAGGCGAAATGGCCCCTATAGTGAGAGGATTTTAGGGTGAAGGGCTAAGGATAATTTAGGGTTTAGGTGTCCATGTAGTTTAGGGTTTAGGGTTTAGGGGTTTAGGTGTCCATGTAGTTTTCCATGTTCTTTTCCAGTTGATTCTGAGTTACTTATGAATTATTCGGGCTCCTAAGCTCTGGACCCATCTGGACCGTAAACCCTGTCCTGAGCCCAAAGCGTTAAATCCTAAAGCGTTTGCAGAAACCCTAAACCCCTAAACCCCTAAACCCTAAACCCTAAACCCCTAAGCCCTAAACCCTAAACCCCCATACCCTAAACCCTATACCCCAAACAGAGTCAAGGGCTCCTCGCGCCTAGGGTGTCGGCTTTGGGGTTAATGTTGGGTAGTCATTAATAAAGTGGTTCCCCAAAGGGAGGGTTTAGGGTTTAGGGTTTAGGGTCCAAGTACCCATTTATTAGGTACTTGGGTTTGAATAATAGTACTTATAGTGGGGTTTTGGGCAGGTGCCTGATGATTAGGTTCGAAATAGACCGAACTTTCGGCCAATCAAAAGGGTGCGGAATAGAGCGAACCTTTGTCCCGTACCGAGAAACCCTAACCCGACTGACTTGAATAGTGGCATGCTCTGAACTGCAAACCGAAGAATGCTGGCTTTTGAGATCCTCGAGGACCGCCCCACCCCACAATTTTCCTTAGACCTAGCTGGGGGAACTCTCATTGTTGCGAATCAATTTGGAAACTCCATTTCAGGGTTTAAGGTTTGAGGCAAGTAGCTTAGGTTGGCAAGCTTGAAGTCTAGAGTCTAAGGATTTTCGGTGGTTTTGGGATTCGAGGCTTGAAGGCCACCTCAGAACTTCAAGCAGCTCAGATTCAAACCGCACCGTTGCCGTGGACCTTTGCCAAGGCCATGTTCAAGGCGCTTTGCCCTTTCCCGGTTAATGCTTGATTGGGAGCTTGGGGCATGCGTTATTACTGACGGCTTATGTACGGACTGCTGTCGGGATCTGTCAGCAGTAAGCTTAAGGAATTCCTCTCCCCCAAACAACATGGAACCCTGCAAAGACTGTGCTTGAAAGGACAGCAGTCTTGCAGCGTCTGTTCCTTAACCTGAAGCTCTTGGGGTTCCAAGTTACTTTTGGGACCCAGGGTTTTGGACTGCGGAACCACCATCAAGAAATGTCGCCTAAAGCGAGGGTTTCATTGAAGGGAGACAGGGCCCTAAAGCCTAAGCTACAAAAGCTAAAGACCCTGCATGACCTTCCTGTAAGAAAGCATCAGTTTCCGCAAGGTATAGGTACTGAGAATCATGCAGGGTTTAGGATTGTGGGGCTTTGGTGAGTGGCGTGTGAGTTTCCTGGCTTGCAGTTTCATTTCTTCATGAACCCATATCGTAAGGCGATGCCCTTTAGGTGGTATTGCACGTGGCCTGTGGAGGCCATGGAAGCCCCCCCAACTCCTCGGGACCTTTAAATTTGGCTCTTATTAACTACTGCCCTACGCCTTTTCGAAAGTTACAATCCTCTGTCTGTGGCATCGGCTTACTGTCAATTCAAACTCTCATATAAGCCCAGGTTTCATGTAATTTTCCATACTTCCTTTTCCATTTGATTCTTCATTATTCTGTAATATCCCTAAACCGTATATAACGTTAAGTACCCTTGTACATCCCCATATCATCCTACATATCCCCACAACCCTCATGCAAGGGCTCCTCGCGCAGTTCGCCGAAATCTGGCCGTGGCGTGAGGATGGAAAGGGCAGCTTGCAGGGATAGGGCTTGAGAATTTAGTGTTCAGGGGGTTTAGGGTTTAGGGTTTAGGGTTCAAGGTTCAGAGTTTAGGGTTCAGGGTTGAGGGCTTGAGGCAGTAGGAATTCGGGCTGCGGCGCTCGGGTTTAGAGTTAGATCTTCAGGGTTTAGGATTAGAGGTCAGGGGGACGTTGTACATTGGCTACATAGGGCAGAATTGGGGCTACTATATGAGCCAAAGGGTTATAAGTATACTAACTAAGCCCCCCGACCCTCCAAGTAGGAATTGGTCTGTAGGCGCGCGTAGTACTTAATCAGTTTGAGCAATTACGGCCTAGTTAGTGTACGCAAGTGAAACCTAAACCAAGATGAAAGCGCTTAGAATGCTTGACGTGGAGCACCCACAATTTGGAAGTATGTTCGGACAAAATTGAACCTGACAACTGGCCCTTTCTATACCATGCTCCACCAAAACGGGCAGAATTCCACGGATTTACAGTCGCCTAAATCCGAAACGCTACACGTAAACAGCAGTAACCAGTTTATTGTTCATTTTCGTTTCCATTTGATTTCCCAGTAGTTGTTTGGTACATCTGGATTGCAGCTCAACTGAGCTGTAGTCTAACAAACTCCATAAAAAGGGGTTATAGAAGGGATTAACTAGCGGACTGTCATAGGGGTTATTGAAGGGGATACTAGGAGTTTAGACTATATCTCATATACTTACCCAAAACTTGTACTATAATTACTAGTACCCCAAACCCAAGTACCTAATTATTGGGCACATGGACCCTTTGGGTAACATGGGGCCCTATACACCTCTTACTTGATGCTCAAACGAATTTTGGGATGGCATCTTGGAACTTGAAGGAAAAGTGCAATGAGGCACTGGGGTGATTCTCAGCTGTCGGCTGCGTGACGGGTTTAGGGTTTTGGGTTTTGGGTTGAAGGAGGGATTGATACCTTTGGGGCTAATTTGGGAGCTGGCAGTTTAGGGGGGTACGGGTATGAGCGTTTTTGGAAACAGGCCTAAGCCGGAAAGCGCGACAGAATACGGGCAGGAGGCCTCTTGGCAAGAATCAAGGGCAAGGCGGCTGTACAGGCTGTTTTGGCTGTTGAGGTTTTGGGAGGAGTACCTTTTTTCCACGCACCTCTTCAGACATCCTGCAATAAATTTTGGGATAAGCTTCCATAGTCTGAATTCCTAGTATCCTATATGAGTCCCCTATATACCCCCCTATATAACCCGCTTAAGGAGTTTAGACCCTAAACCCTAAACCTTAATCCCTAAACCTCTAAACCCTAAACCTTAATTAATCCCCTATATAGTCCCTTTAAGGAGTTTGGACTATAGCTCAAATGTATTGAACTGGCCTAGCTACTTGGATATTTGTATGTCAAGGCTCTTCCTCCATGCATCCACGCGTATGATTTAGGTGGACCCAGAATAGTGACTATAAGGCCTGAGAAGGATCATATTCGGGTTTAGGGTTAAGGGTTTGTTGTGCCACTATTACAGGGTGGGGGGGGGTCCACCTACATTATGAAGGGAGCTAGCAGATAAACTGATAAACTATCAGTAGGAGATTAAGTAATGACTTTGAGAAATCATGGTTTCTGTCGGGGTTCCCAACATATTGTTAGGGGCCGCCTAAACCCTAAACCCTAACCGTTTCATCCAAGGGACGTCAAAAGGGGCCGCAATATTGACATTGATAAGCTACCATGCAGTTCTCCGAGGATCCTAGAACCCGACAATCATATACCCCCACAAAACCTGCTTTCATCTAATATAACCAAAGCACCAAGTAGCCAAATATTGAGTACCTTAAACCTCTGAGGTTGTTATCTCGAAAACTTTGCATGTCATGCGAGGAGCACTGTTTTGGACGACCCCGGCGTGCATTTCTGGCGGCCGGTTTGGCTTGGGACTCGGGTTCGGAGGGATTTCGGGTGCAGGGTCTATAGGGTTTAGGGTTTAGGGCTTAAGGGGGCTCAAGGACTCAAGGGAGCTTAGTGGTTTTGGGTTTCGAGACTTAGACCCAAGTCATGCACAAGGTGGGAAAGCTCGAAATACCACGACCCTCCATCTCACCTCTACAGGGAGGGGCTCCTAATTAACTCATAACTTGGGGTATAAGTAACTTATAACGGGGATAGCTGTGGAAAAAAAGTCATATAAATGTAGCTTTGGGATTTCTAAGTCTACTTAGTAACTAGGGGGCCCCACGCAATATTACAGCTTAAATGCCTAATCCTCATGACCCAAACTACCTTATAGCTCAGACGAATTATTGTATAATGGTAAACTAAGATCCCGTAGGATATTGAACATCCATTGGGTGAGGCCCCAACCCACTAATAGTGTCATACCAGGAAATTTTAGAGGCCCTAACATAATTACCATTATTTCTGGTGCTCACTATTGGTGAGTGGGGGCCCAGCCTAAACCGTAAATCCTAAACCCTCAGTCCTACACCCCAAATCCTCAGCCCTAGACTCTTGTGGAGTATACCCTAAACCCTAAACCCTAAACCTTAAACCGCGTACTGTCTATCAAAGGGGACTTAGAGGCTCTAGGCTCTTGGCAGACGAAGTATTAGGGTTTTAGGGTTTGGGGTTTGTAGCCGTTGCGCATCGACTTAGGAACTACTACTATTTGCTTAAGAAACACCAAAAAAACAAAATATTCTTCCTTGTAAGGGTAATCTAGGGATTAGTATTGTCTAGGGTTCTTAAGCAACTCGTAGATTAGTGTAGGTAATGTTTATAGACTTGCAGGCGTGGGTGTTCCATTTACATCACCATAGATTAAACTGGTGTTTCAAGATATGCCTACGTGTAGTATTGTTAGGGATTCTTGACCATGCGAAACAAGAGGATATTTGTCAACACAGACGGTGGGGACACGAACCACAATCGCGTAAGATGAGTTTCTTATTTGCTTGTACTGTTTTGTGTAACGAAAGATGTAGTTTACTTTCTTTAGCCACCCCAAACATGTTCAAACAGGCTCACAGATCACGGTACAGGATTGTGAGGTCCCGCGTTTCAGGTTCTTGCGAAATGGGGGTTGGCTCGGTTTAGGGCTTAGGGTACGTGCGCCAGTTCCTCCACGCAGTAACCAAGAACCTCTGCAGCGCTCCCTTACCCCTAAACACTTAAGCATACTCAGCAGGGTCGGCTTACCCTAAGGGGCAAGGTACCTAATAGTCATACACGTACCCCAGAACCCTACCATAATTAATATTACCCAGAACCCGAGTACCCAGTTATTGGATACTTGGGGACCCTTTGGGTTATTCATTCCATCATGTTACCTTCAAGGAAAGGACTTCCATGGACTCCCATACCACTCCCTTGAGACTTTCTACCCCAGAACCCCACCCTAAACCCCAAAATCCCTAAACCCTCATCTTTATACCTAACCCCTGACTTTCTCACGCCATCTGCCCTAAACCCTTGAACTTCAGCCCATATTATTGATGAACAACTGTCCTGACCAGCTGAAGTTCCTAAAATTCTACAAACGACGGCAGATCAGAACCCTAGTTGCTGTAAGATTTCCTTCGGGAACCCTAAGGGTCCCAGTACCTGATAATCAAAAGCAGGTCCCTTTAAAGAGGATATGTCGGGATATTTAGGGTTTGGGTTTAGGGTACCTAATAATCATATACTTACCCAAACCTGTAGTTTAATTACCATTACCCTAAACCCAAGTACCTAATTGTTGGGTACTTGGACCCTCTGGGTCACAGTATCCCCATATTCGGCTTCCACATGAGGCCCTCTTGGCCGCGGCGGCAACCGTAGCCTGCGCAGTACCTCGGGTTCCAGTGAGCAACTGCTGGGTCTGAGGCTTCAGGTGTTAAGGCCCGTAAACCCTAAACCCTGAACCCTGAACGTTTAGGGTTTGGTTCCGTATGGAGATGGGTTGTCTCGCTTTCCATCACGTGTATCCCTGACAACAGTCCATGAGCATAGTACTCTTTTGCGAAAGCCTCATATGAGCTACAGTCTAGATTGCTTCAAGGGGGTTACATAGGGGACCATATAAGGTTCCTATAATGTGGCTGCTAAGGAGGATACTAGGAGTTTAGATTATACTTCATATGGCGTTCTGCTCTTCTTTTCACGAGTTCCCTATGTTGGTACATTGTCCTGGTTGTCTGCCAGGATTTTAATTTCAAGAAGGGAGATAATTAGTTGTCGACCGTCAACATCGCGCAGGTTCCTTGCACACTTCGTGGGTCTCTTCGTATTGAACGGAATACTGTTCCCCCCAACGATAAAGGGCCAACAACATGCGTACTGGTCATAGGGTAGCATCTCCTCGGCATGGGTTTAGGGTTTAGGGTGCCTGGATTCAGGAATACACCCCGCATGATACTAGAGGATCATGACAACGGTAAGATGTCCAGTGTATTCCTCAGCGAAAGGTTTTTTGTTGCCCTGGACAAAACCCAGTCATTGCCGCAATATGTAACAGCGCCTGCGTATGCACTGCATGGCTGCATGTGGCGCATGGAACCCCTGCTTCCTCCTGCTTGGTATATAGTAGGCTGTCGAAATTACGCTCCTCTTTTTTGGTGTATGTGTGTGTGTGCGTGCTTTTTGTATGTCCCAGAAATGTATCATCCCCATCAAGATCCGGCCGACAGTTGTGAGGAGCCCCCTTATCAAACCAGCCTCTTTGTGAGGGACGTACTCTAGTCATGGGATTATCCTTATAACCATAATTATACACACTACCACGAGCCCGGCTCGGCTGGCGCGGCGCGGAGCACACGAACAGGTCATGGCATGTAGTTGACACGTGAGATTTAGGGTCGAGGGAGTGACGGAGGCAAGCCTCACTTCAGACGTGTTTATTGCATGCCTGTTCCAGCATTCATGGTGGGGGTTGGCTGGGCTTAGTCCATCAGCCTTAAGTGAGGGAGTTCGCAAGCTCTGAGAGCCGTAGAACCGGCCTCAAGGAGCGGGGCTGCGTTCCGGGGTCGGAAGCTGTAAGTGCCCAAGTGCAATTCGCCGCTACTTCAATTTCTCCTGACCAGAACCCATGATATAGTCTCCAATAGAGTAAGATTGTAAAATTCTTATTATTCTAGTACTTTGAAAGAAAATGCCATCGTGCTTCGTGCAAGCACGCTGAGCCCTAAACTTCGGAGGGGTTTAGGGTTTATAGTCCCCCTTGAGTAGATAGAATATGATGGCTTTGGGTATGATATAATAAGATCCCCATATGCCCCATACTCTATCTGCTTAAGGGGGACTATAGGGTTTGAGGTGTAGGAAGCCTGAAGCCCTTATGGATGCTACACCCTCAGGGACTTACTTACATATCATGATGGTTCAACTGCCGAAAAGGCTATTCAAAGTTGGCAGGCTTAACCCCTAAACCCTTAACCCTCAACCCTAAACTCTAGTCTGTCACAGGCAAGGTGAAACATTTGGGGTTTTCATTAATACAGGGACTGTGAAACTAGCTGCTTCCCAGCCCATCTTAGAATCTAAGGCCAAACCGTAAAGGGGTTGTATGAGGGGATTATCAAGGGGATTCGGGAATAGGGTTTGGGGAAAAAGGTTCAGGGTTTAAGGTCAAAACTTCTTGAAGGGGGTTACATAAGTGAATTGTTTAGATTTAGGGAAGCCTTATAGAGGTCATTGAGGGGGATACTAGGAGTTCAGACTACTGCTTACATAAGCCCAACAGCCCCGAAAGCACGGCTTCATGAGGTAAGAACCCGCTATGCTAAGAGTTTGGTATCTTACGGGTTCGCCATTCAGGTATTTGACTGCTTAATTTGAAAAAGCCTCAAGGATTTAAGGCTTATAGGGTTCCAGCTTGAACTGTGAACCGTAAACCCCTAAACCTGCAACCTCCAAACCCTAAATCCCAGGGTAGATTTCCCAAATAGGGGGACCCCAATATAGACCCCAAGATACTACAGTCACCCTTTATTCTGGAGACAGAGAAAACGTACCCATAATGGTGGGAAACCCTGAACCCTACATAGCCTATATATAACCTTATGTAACCCCTCTAAATGGTTCCAATGATGTTGAGAAACCCTAAACCCTCCATAACCCAGATATCATCACATACAACCCGTCCCAAGCCCTAAACCCGGATAATGTTGGCAAAGCCCTCAGATACGCTTAGGAGGCGCTTCTTGCCAAGCGGAGGCATGCACCGTTTTGTCCACGGCTTTGTCCACATAAGCCATAGTCTAAAATTCTTATAGGGGTGTGATATGGGGGATTATGTAGGGGACTACCACAAAGGGGTTCTTGAGGGGGATACTAGGAGTTTAGACTACGGCTTATATGCGTTTAGGCTCTAAACCCGTCAAAGGGGGTTATATAGGGTTAAGGGTTTAAGGTTTCGGGTTTTGAGTGTAAACTCCTTAAAGGGGGTTATAAAGGGAATCATGTAGGCGACTAATAGGGGTCATTAGGGGGCATGCTGGGAGTCTTTACATCAAATCTCACATCATGGGGTGGAAGGGTGTGTGTGCGTTTTTCAAAGGCTGGGGGGCCTTTTGGGCTATGTGTGTATATGTATATATATATACACACACACACCTACGTATATAGTATGTTCTCTGTTACATACATATGAATAGAGAAGCCCAGATGAATACGTGTAGTTTTCAAGTGTAAGGTACCAGAAACATTGGCGTGCTATGTGGCCACTCACACTTGGGTTTCAGTGGTTTTGAGAGTTCAGCCGTCCAGCACTTCCAACAAACGCTGTAAACTCCCTAAACCTTCTAGAGGGCGTTTAGGAGGTTTGGGGTGTTCGGGCTGCTCAGCGCTTCCCCCCAAAACCCCTAAACACCTCAATGCCTATAGAAGCCCACGTCAGTGGCTTGCCTGAGAGCGCTAGAAAGCCTGAAATGCATATGGGAAGCTTGCATTTCTTGTGGGCTGGCTTTCAAAAAAGCATCCGAAAGACTAAAGTCCTTGTATAAAGGGGCTACATTCTGTTCCATGTTTGCTTGGGGCAAGGTGCTCAAACTACTACCGGTGCCATTACAGGATTTCTCACAGGATTCGAAAGAGGACCAAAATACCTACATACTACAAAGTGTGGCTTCTTTGGTGTGGGACCTTCCCTTGTGTTTTGGGTAAGTCTTCCTACTGACAATGCTAAGCAATGCTGCATGGGCCGAGTATTTTAGACAAACCATAATCATTAAGGTGCTATAAATGTCCTAACGACCATGCAAGGTTTTCAGATCCACCATATCTGGGATGTTGCGCAAGCTTGATGGGAATTCTGACTACAAGCTCCGACTACAGGTAAAGGGTTTCGGTTTCCAGGTGAAAGTGGAAGTTCCGTGTTTCTACGTTCATCAGCATCGTGGCTGTTGGTGCGGGTACTTGAAAGGTTTCTGTTGCTGCGCCTATTATGATTGCTAATGCTATTTCTGTTTGGATGACAAGTACTGCCACCATGATTACGGCATCACGATTTCCAACTTCCTAGCGCGCAGAGTTCTGCCCCAAACATAATAAAACCCTAAACCCGGAAGGTTCCTGAAGGCTACCTCAGTTCTCCATTGGTGTGCAGCCTATGAAGGTCATCCCGCACCACCCGCGGTGATGAAATGGCCGCACTAATCCGGGTTTTGTGCAATGGGTAGGGCATGGTTTCTGCCATCAACAGTTGTTGGCCGTCAACAAGGAAAAAAGGAGTAGAAAGAAACTGGATTACGATATTGATGGGGTGTAAGGGGTTAGTATAAGGATCCGTTCCTCCCCATTCCTCTCTTCTCTATTCGCAACCACTAAGCAATGCTACTCGACTTGAGGATGTTTAACACCTGGAACCCTAAACCCTAATCCCTAAACCCTAAACCCTATTCACGTGTTGTATGTCACGGTGGAGGCTCTCTCACCGGCGATACCGGGCGGGCGCCCAGGCCTCGGAACCCTTGGAGGCCCATGATTTCCTATATGATCTATAGTCTAAACTCCTTAAAGGGGGATAAATAGGGAATAATATAGGGGACCAATTACTGTAGGGTCATGAAGGGGATATTAAGAGTTTAGACTGTAGCTCATATGTGTAGGGTCAGGGGTTCATATAGCCAATAGCTCAACTGTAGCGCAGTAGGTACTGTACTTCCCCATTTTACTTCTTTAAGCAGTTCAGACTATGGCTCACGTGTTACTTTAGACAAACGAGTAGGATCCGTAACCAGCTGCTGAGAACCGAAAGTCCTACCCAGCCCTCACATTTTTCTGGACTAAACCCTAACCCTAACCCTGAGGTAATTACTTGAGGTCAAGGTAGACTCTGAGCTCTCAACCTTAAGCCTCAGACCTCTAAATCCCCACTCCTTGAACCAAACCCTGAAATATGGATAGCTCTTAACCCTAAGCATTAATGTTGGGATCATTACAATAACCTCCCCCCGCCCCCCCACCCCAGAAATTCGGGCGGGACCGATCTCAAAACAAAGGTCCGGAAATTCGGGGTCGTAATAAAAACTCTGGGGCCGGAGCTCTCTCAGAGTTAAGTAGGAGTGAGAGTAGAAGTAGGAGCACAAATAATAGGAGTGAAAGTAAGAGTAAGAGTGGGGGAGTATGAGTAATTGAAAGTAAGAGTAGGAGCATTTTCTGAAATGGGCTTGAATTATACGAACCATGATTCGCACGGATTTTGGGGCAGGGGAATTTAATTAGTACCCCCCCCTTTGTAATAATCACGCCCCGAACGGCCAGTATGTGCATAGGCAAATCAAGTAAATCATAGGTTCGCGATTCAAAAATAGCCATAAAAACCAAAACTCAGGTTTTTCTGTGGCCCGGGGAATGTTCATATTACCACCACCTTTATAATAACTAACCCGACACTACATGCTAAACCTTCAAATCCGAAAGCCAATTTTTGACAAAAGAAAAGAAAAAGCGAAAGCCCAAGCCCTGCAGGCTACGACCCAAACCATACAACAAAGAACAGGCACGGGTCCTTTACCGGAGTCGCAATGCAAGAGTCCTAGGGCTCTCAGGAACCAAATAGTAGGTAACTGGGCTATGTTACCATAGGGTAAAAAGACCCTAAACCCTAAGCCTAGGCAACTGGACCCTAGGGAAGGTCATTATAAGTTTTCAAGGCTAGTGCGTGAGTGTGTGTGTGTGTAGGTATTTATTGTACGCTCATTCACGTAGATTAGTTAGGGTTTAGGGTTGAAGAGTGTGCGCTCATTTACGCATGCAATAACTTCACATGTCATTGAAGTTTCTCAGGATAGGGGCCATCATTAGGATTTAGGGATTTAGGATTTAGGAGGATAGGAGTGCCTAGAATTCCCCTTTAAAAAGGCCTAAGAACCCACACCCTAAACCCTAATTTTCTCGCCCAAGGCTTTCGGCTTGGCCAGCTGCGGATTCCTGACAGCAGCGGTTGTGTATGCACAGAACTGACAGGGAGGTTTGGGGCTAAGAGTTTCAGACCCTAAACCCTGAAGGGTTTAGGGGTTTATGGGTTAAGGGTTTAAGAGTTTAGGGTTTAAGGGGTTAAGGCTTTAAGGGTTTAGGGGTTTGAGGTTTTACAGGTTTGAGGTTTAGGGTTCAAAGGGTTTAGGGTTTGGGGTGGAAGCTCCAGGGTCAAGGATCTAGGGTTTACGGTCTCGGGCTCAGGATTTAGGATGTAAGGTTTAGCAGTTAGGGTTTGGGGATGGAGCAGGTATATCCGTTATATATCTACTTACATAGAAGGACCTTCCGTATGGGGCATCTAGCGCATATTGAGAGTAGGTAGGGCCGATATACTCAGAATAGGGCTTAGTGGTCTAATTACCGTGCTTCGGTTGTAGCAGGGCGATAAGACAACGACATTGGTAAGTTATCCAGGTTTCAACAGCAGGTGGTTACGCCCCGAACCTTAAATCCTAAACGATCCTAAGCCCTGAACCCTAAATCCCGAACCTGCAGACCCTAAACCCTTAACCTAACCGATGTAGTCTCCATATCTGAGGCTTCATAGACTGAGGCAGTGGGTCTTTGGGACTATTCCAAGGGGTTCTACAGGGGCTGCAGGGACCCATTCCTTTAGAACAAGCCTTTAGGGTTTAGGGTTTAGGGTTTAAGATCAAAGGGTTTAGGATCAAAGTAAGCTATGTGAATGTGCAGTAATGCGGGGGCCCCCTGAGAAGAAGATCCCTAGTGGGGAGCCTCATATTTCTCTCACAATCACCAGATCATATTCAGGGGTTTTGATAGGCTGTCATAGTCTGTCCCCTGCAGCGCCAAGCTTCAAAAAGCTAGACAAAATGGTATTTGGGAGCAAAAGCCCCGTGCAAAAGGCATAAATCCCAAGACCCAATTCTGATGCACTTTGCTCTTCTATCCTAAAAGTGCCAGAGACAGCTAGGTAACGTGGAGTCCAGAATTTGGGCATTAGGTGTAAGGAGTACTTCGACCGTATTCCTTGGTACAACAGCATATTGTGACCTGAGAAATCTTATTAGAAATGATGACTCCCTGAACCCCTGATGACAAATACCGTCCATATCTTACCACTATACAAGTAGGAACATTCACTATTGCGGGGGTGGGTCATGATCGAGGGGATTCAATTATTCATTCTTCGCTGCTCAGTTGCAGGATTCTGGACTTATGTGGTACCCTATCCCCTGAAGCTTTTTCCCGTGAGTCTAGATCAGAGGATCCTTTGATGGATGGGTTTGCCAGGTGCTTCCTTAACCAAGGCCTCTCACATGCTCAGAACCATGGCATTCAGCATCCCAATACGGGGTATGTACTTGTTTAGGCTTCCGTTGCTATTGTTGCGTTGGAGGTCCAGCAAACTCGAACCCTAAACCCTAAACCCTAAACCCCAAACCCTAAAAAACTTCCTAAACCTCCTGCGGACCACACTGGTCCAGGGGATCATAATAGCTTTCCGTGGATCCCATTCAGACTCCAAATTCAACGCACTGAGCTTCGCACAAGTTTTGTGGACTCAGAATTTTGGCAATGTTTTTTTCATTCCCTGGGGTTTGAAAGCCATAGCTTTAGTATCCTTAGGCATTGTTTTCAAGGCATTTTCTGATAACAGATTACAGTAGAACCCTAGGAACTGTAGAACAACGCCATTATTGTTCTAGGTTTAGGGGGATTACAGATGAAAGGTTTAAGGGGTTTAAGGTTAGGTCTTGAACGTCTATAGATGTTTCCTACTTTGTGCTATTTGGAGACCTCGGGATTTAAGGTTCAGGGTTTGGGGTTTAGGGTGTTTAGGGTTTGGGATTTGGGGTTTAGGATTTAGGGTTTACCGTTTAGGGTTGAAAGCTGCATGCTAACCATTCTTGTTGTTCTCGTTATCAGTGTTACGGCGGAATCCTTAATCATGAGCCTTTTTCCCTGAATTCATCAATGCACGGTTATGCTATGCTAATCTGTAGCGAATTTTCTGGCACTACGTAGCATCCACTCTTGAAAGTTTCAGTATTGCAGGTTGCATTGCCTGGCTTTTCAGGGTTGTATGCGCCCCGCAAAAAACCAAACGTCAAACACAACTCGAACAGCCCTAACATCGGTACTGTAGACGCCTGGAGGATGTCCAATATGGTTGCCTTGTAAACCTTATAGACTTGCATCTGTTGTTCTATTGTACATATATACATATATAATATATACACGCATATCGAAACTTCCTTTAGTTTTTAGTCGCTTTTAGTATATTCAGGATGTTGAGCTATTCCAGATGCCCCCGCTGGCTTCCGTTTTAAATTTTATCATACTGACAGCAGGTTGGTAACCCCAGCCTCCAAAGCAATGATGTTAATTTGTAGGGTGATAAACCTGAATCTCTTTTGGGCTTCAGGCAGGGGTTCCCACAGGGGCGTAGCTAATTACCACTATGATGGACCAATATGATGGTCATAGGTTCCTTGTGAAACCAAACTGCAGGGTACCTCAAGCAGTCCTCAAAATAATACTGGTAGTTGTGTAGACTTCTACACTAGGCTATTCAGATGCGCATCTTTCAGACAGGTCCCTCGTAGCCCTAAACCTTAACCCAAAACTATAGGAGCTCTTGATCAGTTTTGTAGAGAATCATTCCGAATGGCGCCGTTAAATGCGGCAACCTCATGTGGAACCCGGAGCCCTAAATCATGGCGCTCCTTTTATAGCTGAACCCCGAATTCTGACACTCATCCAGATGCCAAGAGCAGGCGCTTAGCTACGGTAGCTGCTCACAGTTTTGCTTGGAGGTTGCTTGGAGGTTCATGGGACTTAGTAAATGCTTATGATTAGGGGTATAACGTACCATAGTTATACATGTAGTTAGGGTAACCCTCACATGGCCAATTAAGGGTTTAATAGGTAGGGTTATAAACCCAGGTATAAGTAGTTGCTAAGTCCCATGAAATTTCAAGTAGGGTTTTGGGTTCAGGGTGGGGAGAAGTGTTTCCCTACACTCCAAAACCTAAACCCTAGCTACATGGTCAAGGGTTCGGGCTTCATGGGGTCAGAATTTTAGCCGACCACGCAGAGTTCATTCAGAGTTGGAAGTTCCGGAGAAGCAATGTAACAGCGGAACCGGACAGGGTTTAAGGGTTTAGGGTGATGCAGTGGATGCGTTGTGAAATGCTTTCTGGAAGGAGAATGAGGGAGGGTGAAAAAAAAGATAAACCTTTTTGGGGACCTCTAAACCCCCAAGATTGAGGGCCGCAATTTGCAGGGGGCCAGAAAGGATCTTAAGTTTGACAGCCTTGGACGATGATTCCGACTTCAGGTAAACCAACATTATGGTCCTACGTTCTGTATATAGTTATAGTGTTCTAGGGTACCTCAAACAGACCTCAAAATGATATTGCAAAGTATTGTAGGTTCCTACATTACACTGTCCCCGTCTATCTAGTCACTATATAATCCCTTAAGTCCCTACATTTCGCTCTATATTCCCAGTTGCCATTTCACGTTCCATGTTCTCCATTTTCTAAAGCCCTAAACCCTACACCCTAAACACTAAACAGCCTGGGGTCTATCCTTCAACCCTACCCTTAAGTGTCCAAGTACTTATTAATCATGTACTTACACAAAAACTGTACCATAATTACTATTACCCTAAACCCAATCCAGGGTTTAGGGTTTAGGGGAACCTAATGATTGGGTACTTGGACCCTCTGGGTACAGTAATCGGAAGCTCAGTTGTCTGTTCCGAGTCTGATGCCAATGACATCCGCACTGCGCGTTAAGCCCGGCTGCGGGAAAACAAGCTCTACTTTGAAGCTCCAAAGGTTTTAGTTTAGGGTTTAGGGTTTAGGGTTTGGGGTTTAGGGTTTAGGGTTTGGGGTTTAGGGTTTAGGGCCCACGTACCCAATGATTAGGTACTTGGGATTTGGGTAAGAGTAATTATAGTACAGGTTTTGGGTAAGTATATGATGAATAGTAACTTGGACTCTTAGGGTAAGCAAGTCCCAATGGGGATTTTAAGCAGGCCATTCCCAACGAGGGGACATGTATGACTCGCTTACTAAATCTCCTGAGCCTTTAAGCAGGGTTGGCTTAAACCCAAAACACCCTGGATGCACATGTATACTACAGGGTCCCCAAAGTGAAGATCTTGTGGGCCTGAGGTAGGGTTAGGGTTTAATTAACTGTACGGCAAAGGACGGTGCTTCCTTTTGGGTGCGGGAATGCGCATGAGGTCAGGCAAGGTACATATTGTAGCTGGATGCAAGACGGGATTTCTCCAATATGTTGCTTAAGCCTAAACCATCAGTTACTGTGCTAGGGATGCTAATCTGCAGGTTGGGTTTCATCTTTGCTCTGGGAGTTTCCACAAAGGGGGGGCCCCCAATGCGGTTTAGGGTTTAGGGTTTAGTAGACCCCAATCTACCATACTCCTTATTCGAAGGACTCCCAAAAAGGAGCCCCTAATTTGCAGAAATCTTAACCTAAGGCTCCATGTAGGTATGTGTATAGGGTTTAGGGCCCAGTGTAGGTATTTTGTATAGACTTAGAGCCCCAGGGTTACAAGGATTTAGAGTTTAACGCCAAATCGTACACCATAACAGGGCTGAGCAGGCTTGCTCATCCCATTGTTTTGATCCAGGATGTGCAAAACTGCGAGGCTTTGCCCAGTTGCGCCCGAAGTGGTGGTCTGCTTGAACCTAGGGTGGCCCTGTATTGGGTTCGAGAAAAAGTAGCGTGTAACAGAGGGCAATTAGTTTTGCAGTTACTCCCCAAGACCTTAAACCCACACCCCAAGCCCAGGCCTATGTCGAAGATGGAAAAACCTGAAGCACTAAACACTATGAGCCTGGGGTAGATCCTAAACCCCAAGCGCCAAGTCCTATGAGCCCTATGCAGTCCGTAATCCATAAGCCAAAAATTTTAAGCACAAAGACATGCAACGCGGTCAAGGTTTTAGGGTTTAGGGTTACGTACCTGAAGTAGGATTTTTATTATGGTCCTTAGTGGGCGTATTCAGCCTTCTTCCGGTGCATTTTTTGGTGCGCAACATGGAAGACAAGATGTTAAAATCCTGCCATACCTGAAGCCCCTAAACCCTACACCCGAATCCCTGGTGACAACACCGAACCTCGCACCGACTTTGCAAAGTTTGGGTACTTAGGGTTTGGCGGCTTAGGGTTTAGGGTTTACTTGAGGTGGACCATGCAATACTGGTATTCTCGGAATAATAGAGGACCATAGCATGATGGCCGTTTTCCCTATAGTTAGTCACTACCCAAACCCTAAAAGTATGTAAAATAATAGCCCTAAACCCCTTATAGTAGCCCAAAAGGCCATTATTTTACATACTTTTGGGGTCCAGGTAGTACTGGGTGGGGGTGCATCTGCTGTTTACCCCCCAACCCTGCGCTCTAAGTGCGAGGTGCAATAGACTCCGTAGTCGCTTCCCCCCCTAAATGAGCTGTAGTCTAAAGTCCTTAAGGGGGGTCATATAGGCTTTAGGGTTTAGGGTCTACACTCCTTAAACACTGTTATATAGGGGATTATACAGGGAGCTTTTAAGGGAGGAGTTTAGAGTATGCTTGGAGGGTCAGGGGGACTTAGTAAGTAGGTTAATAACCCCTATAGCCCATATAGTAACCTTAGTTATCCTAACTACTAACCTAGTTACTAAGTCTCGTTGACCCTCCAAGTAGCCCAAATGCTTTACCTTACTCGACCCTTCGGTGGGGCTTGGCAAAAATGGGTTACTGATCGGTGAAGTGTTCAGGGCGTGTGAGAGGATTGCTGGTGGTGGCACTTTATACGGTCATTTGTACCAAGCAAGAATGAAGGTTACTTGCCAACCCTAGAAGACCAAAGCTCCAATTCCATCTCAAGTTCCGCACGCGCATACAAAAAATGCTATCCTTGCACAAGGGTCTAGATTCGACCCTAAACCCTAAACCCTAAACCCGAAGTTCATGACCCGCTGAGCCCCCGACCTCACACCCGAAAATCCTCGGTGCGCGGCGAAATGCCTAATGCTCTCACTGTTGCCATTCTGCTGGTATACGTTTACCTGGACCCCAAAAGTATGTAAAATAATGGCCTTTATGGCTATTACTATGGGTTTAGGGCTATTATTTTACATACTTTTGGGATTTAGGTACACATATTATGAAAATAGTTGCGCCTTTACGCTTTGATTTTGTCATATGATCGTGATACAGTGTTACCGCACGTTTCTTAGCTGTTGTCCATTCTATTCATACTCGTATTGCAAATTATACGATCACATCAACAAACGACCATACTGACACGATACTGTCATCTTATCTTCTTGATCTCATAACTTATACCTGCAAACTACTCCCCCACTATACTAGTACAGGATTATCCTTGCTGGCCGCCCATGATATTGTTGTGCTAGTATAGCATTGTACTCATCTAATCCCATTCTAATACCCAAATACTAAGATCTTAGATGCGAAAAACCCGTCGTACCATAATGCTTGGAGTCTCAAGAGCCGGGTACTTGGGCCCTTAGACCCTATACATGCCTAGATGAGCTATAGCCAAAATTCCTTCGAAGGGGTCATCTAGAAGATCATATGGGGAGTATCAGCAGGGCTTAAGGGGAAACTCGGAGTTTAGACTACTGCTCATAAAGCCATATACACTCCTATTAACCCTTTCGGGACCCTAAACCCTACACCCTAAAGCGTGCGGCTATTAAGGTCCAGGTGTCTGCAGACCACGTGGAGCCGTGTAAGCTCAAGCTTGTCAAGGGTGAGGAGGCGCGCTTTAGAATTTGGGGCTGAGGCTTAGGGTTTAGGGGCTTACCCTAAACCCTAAACTGCCTAAACCTGGTGTTTATTGGTGTCGTATGGGGTTGCGGGATTGAGGGATTTAGCGTTTAGGGATTTAGGGTTGTAGAATGTAGCGGCCAAGGGGTTTCGGGAGAAAGGGATTTTGGGTTTGTAGGATTTAGTAAAGGGGTTTACAGATCTAGAAGTTTGCGGATTTACGAGTTTAGGGGTGTAGCGTTTCGGGAATTAGGCTGCAAACCCTAAACCCTAAACCCTAAATCCAAATCCTAAACCCTAAATCCCAAACCCTAAACCCTAAACCCTAAACCCATCACCCACAAGCCACTTTGGGAGCTCCTCGAATCTTTCCATAGTTCCCACTTGAGCTGTTGTCAGTTCAGGCTTACAAAGGGACCATTAAGCCAGCGTACACAGAGGGGTTCCCTCAGTAGTTTAGGAAAGTCCCTACTGTATGATATATTGATTAATAAGGACCCCTGTCCGGAAATTTTGATTGTAGCTTACATGCACAAAGTTCGAGCAGATGTCTTATGACAGGAATGGCTAGGCGGCTACTGTACTTCCCTGTTACAGGAGCCGCAGTGATCCAAGATGAAGCTCCCACAATTTCGAGAAGCCCCTTTTGCGGCACATCCTTTTTTTTTGCGCGAATTCTAAACCCTAAACCCTAAACCCTAAACCCTAAAACCTCAACTCCCATATCAAATCATTAACCCTCACCTAGAGGTAGCCCCAGACCTAGAAGCTCAAGCGACCGAAATGGCAGGTACGAAACGCTGGTAACCTACCCTAAGGGTCCATGTACCCAATATTTTGGTACTTGGGATTTGGGTAATATATAGTAATTATAGTACAGGTTTGGGGTAAGTATATGATTATTGGGTACTTGGACCCTTAGGGCTATGTACGAAGGTTACCCTAGGGTTCTCAGTCACCTACATAGTTGCTTACTGGGCTATGTAACTGTTGGTTTCGGGTTTAGGGTAACTAAGCCTTCAACATAAATCCTAACCCCACGACCCTAAACCTAGAAGTCTTGCTGCATTTGTTAACGCCCTTGCCATTCTATGGAGTAAGTCCGCTGGCTTTGTCTGGAACAATGTTTGAGCTCTGGCCAAATCTTCCTTTGCTACAGTGGCCTTTGGGGTTGTCGGGTGCAGGCCCATGATCATTGTGGAACCTAAACGTTTCGCTGAGCAACGTTGATGGTGTTCATTTATGTATTTTTGTTGAGCTGGCGGCACTGAACGACATGAATTTGGAAGGGTTTGCTGAGTCAACCTGCTATTTGCACCATGGATACGCTTGTTTTTCCTGTTTGCGGCATGGGCAGTTCTGTTTTCATGGCACCTTCATTTTGGGCAGAGTATTTGATTTTATGTGGCTTCTTGAAGACGAAGCTGAACCGGCCCGTGACAAGTTGTTCACGGTATGAGTGATCAGGTCTGCAAAGATCTTTTTTTTTCTTGGTTTGACACTGTTTTCGCTGCCCCTGAAGGCGTGCGCTGAGGAAGCTCACGACCCAATTAGTGAATTAGTTGTCCATTTTTTGTGCCAGGTGCTTGTGGGTGTGGTTGTGAGAATTTTTGACTGATCATTGAAGACAAATTTTATGCCCAATCCATGACGCGATTCACGCTCAAGTGCCTGGGAGCTTTAGGGGGCTAGGGTGTAGTGGAGTCACAGATCAAGGTAGCGACTCCTAAGGCAGCTGCAGCCATGAACCACCTCGACAGTAACTTCCTCCTATGGCAGCAGCAGCAGCGAAACCAGCTGCAGCAAAAGATGCTCATGCAGGCTATGATGATGAAAGCTTGGGAGGCGCAGCATGGCTCCCAACAAGCCACTCTGCAGCCAGAGCTCACAGACATGAATGAGCCCAAATGCAGATCTTCCCAGTCCAAGCGTAAGGCAGAAGCCAGTGCATCGGACTCAGAAGGTAGCTTGTGCGCAGACATGGAAGGGTCCACTACTCCCCCGCAACGGCCGGGGAACCAAGTGGGAGAAGCCACCACGCCGCAAGTTTTGAAGAAGCTGTCTAAAATTGCAAGAGCTGGAGAGGATTCTTTGCCGTCTCCCGCACTTGTAGCAACTAGAATCTTGCAGTGGGCTGGCGAGGCCCAGGCCAAGCTTGACACTCAAACCCCATGTCCTGCGACTCCTCAGTCGGCAGAACTTGAAGCTGAAGAGTCCCCTAGTGTAGATCCTGTTCCGATCTCCCTTGTTCCCGCGCAGCCTGCAGCAATTCAGGTTGGTGAGGTGCAAGTTTTCAAGTATACTAAGGATGACGCTGCCCAGGTTGAAAAGCTTGTGCAGGCGTTCAAGCTTGCCCTCAAAGCAGCCACTGCGCATTTAAATGGGAATGCTGGGCCCGCGACGCAGCTCGATGTGTGTTTTCGCGAACCCATCTTGAGAGCAAAGGATCTTGCTACCAAGATCGAGCGTTTACATGGGCTCAAAGGGCCGTTTGTTGACGTCCAATGGTTAAAGACATCCCAAGGCTGCAGTTGGAAGAGGCCCGGGGCTGGTAGTTTTTGGGCAGAGACGAAGGGTGATGACAATTTGTTTGTGCTTTCCTTGAACGTGCCAGGGACGGAGAAGCCAGGCATGAAACGTGCTAGTAAGATGAGCTTTCAGCTCAAAACTTCGTCCAAAGCCTTGAAGATCAAGGCTGCCAAGCGACTGCTGCTCCATTTTGCGCCCAATCTAATCATGTTGTTTGGGCCCCACGACAATGTTGCAGTAGCAAACACTGGCAAGACCGGTGGTTTGGACTTGTCTACCTTCTGGGGATGATTAGCTGTTTTTTTTTTGTTCTTCTTCTTAGGGGCGTTCGGTTCCTGCTTTCTAGGATGAGTCCTCACTGAAGCTGCTTGACGTCAGTGGTTCTTACCGCTGCGAGTAGTAAACGCTCCTTGGGGTGAAGCCGGCACCATCACACGAGTTGATTCGATTTTTTTAGGCCTGATTGGTAGCTTTCACGTTTTTCATAGGTATCCGGTGTGAAGTTTTCAACATGCACGAGGGCCAGCTCCTGCAGGACGGGACCCAAGGAGTGACTTGACGGATAAGCCATGGGTATGACAGGTTTAGCCGCTCCGCGCCAGCTGTTGACTAGCCTGATCTGAATTCATGTCAGTTTTCTATGTTTTGCGGTTACGTAGGATCAGGCCGTGTTTCTCAACAGTGGCGTCTTCTTGTAATTCACGTGGCCGGCTGCAAGTGCAGCAACCGAGACAGGTGATTGTCCCGCACAGCGAAGACACAAATCCGAGCTGTCTGGCTAGAGCTTGGTTGCCGCATGTTGCTATTGCTTTGTTGTTGTTGTGTTGTTGTTGTTGTTGTGGTGGCTGCCGCTGCTGCTGTTGTTGGTGGTGGTTGTTGGTGGTGGTGGGGGTGGTGGCGGTGGTGGTGTTGGTGGTGTTGGTGGCGGTGGTGGTGTTGGTGGTGTTGGTGGTGTTGGTGGCGTTGGTGGTGTTGGTGTTGGTGGTGGTGGGGGCGGCGGCGGTGGCGGCGGTGGCGGTGGTGGTGGTTGTGTTGGTGCCGGTGCTGTTGCTGCGGTTGGGGGTGGGGCGGCGGCTTGTCGCTCGTGGGGCTGGTGGTGTTGGGCTGCCGGGGGTGGGGGTGTGGCGGGCGCTGTTGTGGTGGCGCTTTTGTGGTGGCTGTTGCTGTGGTTGTTGTTGTTGGTTTGCCGCTGCTGTTGCTGTTGCTGTTGCTGTTGCTGTTGCCGTTGCTGTTGTTGTTTTGGCTGTTGTTGTTGTTGTTGTTGTTGTGGTTGTTGTGGTTGTTGGGGTTGTTGTGGTTGTTGTGGTTGTTGTGGTTGTTGTGGTCCTTGTTGTTGTCGTCGTCGTCGTCGTCGTTGTTGTTCGCGTTGCCGCTGTCGCTGTCGCTGTTCTTGTCGTGTTTTTTTTTCGTTGTGGTTGGTGTTGTCGTTGTGGTTGTCGTCGTTGTGCTTGTCGTCGTTGCTGTCATTTTCGTTGTCGTCGTTGTGTTGCTGTTGTGGTTGCCTGTTGTTGTTGGTTGTTGTTGCTGTCGCTGTCGCTGTTGCTGTTGCTGTTGCTGCTGCTGCTGCTGTTGTTGTTGTTGTTGTTGGTGCTGTGGTTGTCGCTGCTGTGGTTGTGCTGGTTGTTGTTGTCGCTTGTCGCGCGTCGTTGCCGTGTCGTTTCTGTTGTCGTTGGCGTCGTCGCTGTCGTTGCGTTTTTTTTTTTGTGTGTGTGTGTGTTTCCGCTGTGGCTGGTGTTGTTGTTGTGGTTGTCGTCGGTGTTGTTGTCGTTGTCGTTGTCCTTGGCGTTGTCGTCGTTGTTGTTGCTGTTGTGGTTGCCGTTGGCGTTGTGGCTGTGCCTTTGCTGTTGCTGGTGCTGTTGCTGTTGTTGTTGTTGTTGTTGCTGGTGCTGCTGCTGCTGCTGCTGCTGCTGCTGCTTTTGCCGCTGCTGTTGGGGGCTGTTGCTGTTGTTGTTGTTGTTGTTGTTGTTGCTGTTGTTGCTGTTGTTGCTGTTGTTGTTGCTGCTGTTGTTGTTGTTGTTGTTGTTGTTCTGCTTCTTGCTGTTGTTGTTGTTGTTGTTGTTGTTGCTGTTGCTGTTGCTGTTGTTGTTGTTGTTGTTGCTGTTGCCGTTGCGGGTGCTTTTGCTGTTGCTGTTGTGGGTGATGTTGCTGGTGTGGAAGTTTGGCTGTAGTTGCAGTCTCATTTGGTAGCAATGAATGCTTACCCTGGGCTCCAGGCTGTACGCGGCAGTTACTCTGCAGATGTCTTTAACTTTAGGCCATGACAGCGCCGCTGGGAAATGATGTTTTGAGAAAGTGGTGCGTATCAAGTAATGAAAGCCAGGATGGTTGGGAACGTGAGCTTCTACTGCTGGGTTCATCCCAACTCCCAAAGGAGCACATGGACATTGCAAAGTGGGCTGCTCTGGCTTTCAGAAGGGATTTGCTAGCCATCCTGGCAAGCAAGCCACCGCATGGGCTAGAAGAGCTCCCAGGCGTACTGCCCGCCTGGAAGACTTTTGACCACGCCCTCACAGAGACGCTTCGGAAATTGGAACTCAGGTGTCATCGTGCTGCCGAAGGCCTGCCACTAAACCACATTCATGGCGCTTGGGAGGGTGGACAGTTGCAAGGTGACCTCCCAAGCAACCAGGCTAATTCATTACAGACACCCAAAGTAGGCTTCCTAGACGTTACCGGGGGCTTGTAGCACCGCAGGGAAAGAGTGCAACTTGGTCAAAATTCTCCAGCTCACAGCAAGTCTCCATAAGTATGGTGCTACCTTTGCTATCATTTCAGACCCGCAGTTGGCACCTGGCATGCAGTGGCCGCAGTGGAATGGCTATGAGTTTCTGGGAGCACAAACCTCATCACCAGCCTCTGTGGCACTTTTGGTTTTGACTGAAGTAAGAGATTCGTGCCGAATTCTCACTGAAGTTGGAGATGACAGAGCCATATGGTTTCAACTCCGACTTGCCGAGGAGACAGGAACGAGCTCCAAGTGTCTTGGATTGGCAGTCTATGCTCCCCCATCCAATCACTTACCAGCTGAAAGGTACGATTTCTGGAGACAGCGCTTAATCGAATTTCGGGCACTTAAGGGCAAGCAAGAGTTCCGGCACAGTCCTTTCTTCATTGCGGGTGACTTCAACGTCCACAGTGCTTCGATGTCCACGAAAGACGAAACTCTAGTTAAGCAGGTTGACAGGGAAATCTGGTCCATGCTTGTTTCCCCTCAAGGGTTTGCAGTACAACCGCTAAACCAACCTGGAGTCCAGACTCACGCTTCTGGCTCTATCATAGACTTCGTTTTCCATGACGGATCGCTGGACATGCTCCTGGGCGTGGGTGAAGTTGGAGAAGAGTGTTTGAGTAGTGACCATGCTTGCCTCGTGCTGACATTTGGGGGAGCCTTAAACCCAGTTCAAGAACCTCTAGATATTGGCATGGTTAAATGGAGCCAGAGCGAGGAGTGGACCGAAGCACTTCAAAAGGTGGAAGCAGCATTATTTTTCGTAGCAGGTTGGGCAGGATTGTTGATGAGATCCCAAACCTTTCGCTCATGGGTGGCTAGCGGGTCAAAACGAGCACTGCGGCAAAAACTACTTGACAGAGCCATCTGGTGGAGAAACGCTCTAATTACCATGGCTGGCCATGTGCATGGGTTAGTGCGCCTCACCCCGCCTCACCACCGACGTAACCACAATGTTGAAGTCCGTCAAGTTTTGAATGACTTGTTGGGGGACAGCTCAGCGGCTGACCCATTGTTGGATATGCTTCTCTCTGAAGAAATGGACGAAGCCCTTGCTTGCCAGCTGTCGCCGCACAGGCTAGGGCAGCTGCGTGATATGTTGGCAACGGATAGAAGTGAAGCTTGCAGAGTTATCAGTAGCCTTATCAGGCCCCGTGAAAAGCTACAGCTGGCCTTCAACGACGATGCAGGCAAAATCCTTCCCCTTGAACGATGCTTGCAAACCTTGGCTGAAAACATAGAAGACCGAGCTCAGGGTCCGCATCCTGGCAACACTGTGTTCAACCGGCAGGTGCAAACCATGGTTCGGCACGTCCGAGCCGAGGCTTTGAAGCACACAGAACAACAGGTAGGCGACCCATTCTTACTTGAAGAAGTTGCTCAGGTGTGCTGTTCCCTGCGCAGAAATAAAGCTTCAGCCACCCTACCCCTGGCCAACCTGCGTGCAGCGTCCGACGCAGGACTTTGCGCAGCCTGGAGCCTGTGTTGCCTTATTTCTGTGGCATGTGTATCACCTTCCTCTTGGTTCAGGGAAGTCACTCCGATTCGAAGAAAGGGCCCCAAGGTAGTTTCTGACGTGGCATGCCTGCGTCCCATTTCTTACGTTGGTGACCTTGAGAACCTCTCCGATGCCCTGTGGTTAAACCATAACAAGCAGGCACTGGAAGCCTATTGCGGGCAAGAACAACACGGCGGCAGGAGTGATGCCACACTGGTGGCGTTAGGTATTTTGGTGGCAGCGCAGATCAGGAAGGAGGCAGGGTTGCCTACAATCATCAAGAAAGCGGACCTTGTCCAGGGCTATGACCTATCCTGGCGTGATGGAACTCTTGTACATCTGGCCAAAGCTGGGGTCAAAGGGCGTCATTGGCTAGCAATTGACTCTGCTTTCTCTGCTGACCACTTCCGAATCAAACTTGGCCTGCTTGTGAGACCAATCAAAACCTTGTCCGAATTTTCTATTGCGCAAGGGCAACGATCCGCCGTCCACCTCTTCAA
>CAJNIZ010008925.1:49532-60165 GCA_905231905.1 Symbiodinium pilosum
CCCCTACACCCCTAAACCCCTAAACCCCTAAAACCCCTAAACCCCTACTATGAAGTCCCAAGGGTTGATCCCTAGGGTTTAGGGGTTTAGGGTTTAGGGTTTTGAGTTTTGGGGTTTAGGGTTTAGGGATTTAGGGTTTAAGGCCTCTCCCTTACCTAGATAACAGGGTCCCTTTAAAAGGGTTATAGGGGGACTATATAGGGATATATGGGGACTATATAAGGGTCCAAGGACCCAAATAGTAGGGTTTTGGTGCCCAAATACAATTCACATTATAGTATTTGGGCCCTAAAACCCTATCATTTGGGTCCTTGGACCCTTAGGGGATGGAATAAATCTTACATAATTTAGGGCTCCAGACCACTGTACTTTCCCCAAAGTATATGGGATATACGCTCAAAACCTATACCGATACCCTAGACCTTAAACAGCTTCGTCACTCAAAGCTCTGTTAACAGAATGGATTATAGAGGGATTAGGGTTAAGGCTTTTGGGGTTTAGGGTGTAGGGGTTTAGGTTTTACGGGCTCGAGGTCTCGGGCTTTGGGACTACCTTGGGATTCCAGTCCCGCTATAGTGTGCAATTCTGGTTTTTGCACCCTGCAGCCCGAGCAAAGCATGCTAGCTGAGTGGGAGCAATCAGGACAATTTTGGGGTTCAGGGTTTAGGGTGTACGGGCTTAGGGTTTAGCATCAGGGTCCATCTGCAATCCAAAGCCACAAAATGGCGACCCAACGGACAATTGTCGTCCTGTTGACGGACAAAACCCTGCATGACCAAAATCAGGGCCACCCTTATACCCCTAGTGCAAGCGACTATACACCCTAAACCCTAAACTGCGTAACCTTGGGTCTATGGCCCCAGCAAAATGGATCTCAGATTCTGGGAAAAGCTAATTTTCTCCAAACTTTGGGACTTCTGACATATCTAGCAGTATATTGGATTCCGCAAATCCAGCGCACCGTATGACGGCTAGATTTGAGGGTCGTAATCGTAGTTTTTAAGCCCTGTTTAAGGCCCCCGCACGGCCGAACCCAGCGATGGCCTTGTGCTTATAGGCTCCCCAACTGCCCCTCTGCCAAGGTTTCCCCTGAAGGGGCCTTCATGGGGTATAGGGTTTAGGGTTTAGGGTGTAGGTGCCCCCCAGCTGAAGACGCAGACGCAACTAGGATTTTGTGACCCCCTCCTCAACAAGAATCCTATGACTGGGCCCTTGTTCTGTGGTTCGGTGTTATTTGGGGGTATATAGCCCAAAGGGTCCATGCACCCAACAATTGGGTACTTGGGTTTTGGGTAATAGTCATTATAGTACAGGTTTTGGGTCAGTATCTGTTTATCAGGTACTTTCTGAACCCCAAACCCCAAACCCTAAACCCTAAACCCTTAATCCTAAACCCTAAATATCCCTAAATATACACTTAAAAGGGACCTAATTATTATGGTTATTAGGTACTTGGACCCTTAGGGTAGGCATATGCTGGGTTTGACTTGTAGGTTGCCAAGTATTTGGGTGACACTTTGGAGGAGTCCCTACAAAGAGGATTGGGTTTAGGGTTTAGGGCTATAAAATAGGGTTTAGGCCTTTAGAGTAAGGCTTAACAGTTACCACAAGGGGGAATAGGAACTATAACAGCTAGTTTACACATCCCCTTCAAGGACGCGACAGGAGAGAGGCCAGGACCCAGTGTGGGAGTCTATATTACCCTAGAAGCCCAGTTACCTATATATTGGGTTCGTGTCCTTAAGTCCCTATATAAACTTATACTATCTATAACCCAAGAACCTGCTATATGGGTACCTGGGCTTCTGAGGTTAGGCCCCTCATTTCGGAATCCTCTTTACCCTAGCCCTAAACCCTGGTATCCCATTGGCTTAATCTATATAGGTTTAGTTGGGGGTTTAGGGGATTTAGGGGTTAGAGGTTATATGGCCTAGGGCTTAGGGCTTCGTAGGTAGGATCCCTATAACCCTAAATCGAAGTTTCCATTTTCTTTCCTATTATCCCTATATAACCCCTACATAACCCCCATAACCCCTATATAACCTATAAACCCTAAGCCCTAAACCCTAAACCCTAACCCCTAAACCCCAAGCCCTAAACCCTAAACCCCCTAAGCCCTAAATTCCCAGGGGTCTAGGTAAGGAACAGAAGCTCGAAGTCCCTGTTGCGAAGGACGTTCCACGCTGTTCAGCCTGAAGTTGAAGGAGGTTGGACTGGGTTTACGCGTTTTAGGGGTTTAGGGGTTTAGGGTTTCAGGGGTGTAGGGTTTTAGGGTTTTAGGGTTTAGGGTTAAGGGTTTAGGGGAGTTTGGGTGAGGGTTAAACTTAAGGTTTAGGGTTTACTGGTTCAGGGTCTAGGGTTTAGGGGAGTTTGGGCAGGGTTTGGGGTTGAGGTTCAGGGTCTGGGGTTAAGGCTGTAGGGTGGGGGGGGGATCCTATGTCCCATGGGGAAAACATATGGACAGCACAAAACCCACATACCTGATAACCAGCTACTTCCCTGAGCGCTTGGCTGAAACTATATATATATATAATATCCCGAGACTGGATGGAGGAATCTCGCATCACTTAACGAAGCAATTCTCGAGGCATAGGGAAAATCAGGTGGTGCAAGCAGTGTCCAGTATTAGGTAGGTTTGAACGTTTAGGTTCGATTCTTCTTATCCTAGTCCCAAAACTAAACCCTGAAGTCCAAACCGTACCAGAGTCGATACCGTTTGAGCAGGATCCACCTGGACATCTTCATATTTTCGGGGGTAGCGCGTTGCATTTTAGGGTTGTAGGGTTTAAGGGTTAGGGGTTAGGGTACCTGCGGCTATGGTCAACATTCGGGTTCTTAAGATTGTCGGTATGGATGGATAGATAGATAGATAGGTGCGAAGAAAGAGAGAGAGAGAGAGAGAGAGAGATGTATACAGACATATATTTATATATACATATATCTATATATATATATATGTTATTTATGTATATGTATGTATATATATATATACATATATTCCCGGGGAGGATGGTCGATTGAGAAATTCCCATCTAGTTACCTTCACTAGGCACGGGTACTCTTCCGACCTTAGCCCTAAGCCAGAATTTCTAACATCGTTGGAGACCAGGCGTGGATTTTATAGTTGGTGGCTTCGCCTCCATTTTAGGGTGGACTAGGACCCCTCCGCTAAGTATCCAGGACTAGATGTTAGAGTGGAATTTCAGGTCCCAAATTGGTAGAAAAGTTCTCCATGCACAGTATGTCAGCATTTCTGGCTATTCTAAATGCAACGCTTCAACTGCCAGCTGATGTAATAACTATTCAGTTTCGGAGGCAACTGGCCCCGAGAAGGTTGCCATATGCGTTCGTTGCATTAGTCTAGTGTTTATATTCAAGACGTGCCACATATGCGCATCAATCTTCAGCGTTCCTCCTGAGCGCGCCAAGGGTCCACAGAATTAGGATTGAAGCCCTAACTCTTAGTGCTGCGTAGAAACACCAACTTCCCTTTGCAGACAAATATTCAGAAACTCAGTCTACATAGATGACTTTTAGCGGTACTTGCTGGGGGGTCCTGGTCCGCCGTATAGCGGGATGATAAAGGGAACTACTATAGGGGTTATCCAGGGGGATACTAGGAGTTTAGATTATGGCTCGCATGAGATTCTGCTGCCAGCACAGGTGCCCACTAGGTTGCGATCAGCCTACCCGTAAGCCCAGCTACGTACGGTTTACTCGTTAGACCTAGCAATGTCAGCGTTAAGATTACCCAGCTGTAGGTCTGTGGTGTTACAAGTAGATTTTCGACAAGTAACCATGTTGAGGAAGGCTTATATGCCGATACGAGGCGTGGTTGATACAACACAGACCTGCACTGCAGTGTACTGGCATAGCATGATGTCCAAGATAAAACTCATGGAGGGAGAGTTTGGTTGTATCGGCTGCAGAGGCTTTTTTTCAATTTCTGTCATTGCGCCCACCTTGGTATACTTTAACCCCCCCCCTCAACCCCCTAGCAATCAATATTCCGATGCTATCTACCTGTAGACTGCTGGGTATACTTCCAAACCCTAAACCCTCATCACGGGGATGCCGGGCACTTGGGGACTGGATTTACCAGTGCCCCTCGCAAAGCTGTGTGAGTGCATACATGGCGGTGTCCTTCTGGGAGGATGAGAAACACACAGCCCACCCTAAAACCTAAACCCTATGTAGCCTGTCCTAGATATATAACCCCTATAATCCCAATATAAACCCTATATAATCCCATATATTCCAATAGTCTCCATGTTCTTTTCCATTATCCCTATATAACCCCCAATATAACCCCAATATATTACCCTGGGGCACAAAAGAAGTAGATGCAGTGTATAAATCGTAGCTACTTTGCACTATTTTGAGCCCTCCTTGGAGGTCAGGGGGACGTAGTAAGTAGGTTAATAACCCCTATACCCATATGAGCCATAATCTAAACTCCTTAAAGGGGCCTTATACAGGGGAGTATATAGGGGACTACTATAGGGGTTCTTAAGGGGGATATTAGGAGTTTAGACTATAGCTGATATTGTAACCCTAGTGATCCTAACTATTCACGTAGTTACTAAATCCCTATGGCGCTCCAAGCTTAAACACTGAACGCTCATGAAAAGTAATAGTAAAGATAATACTAGTGAATAGTAGCAATCCCTTCTCCCTTAATTTCACCCCTTTCACCCCCACCCCCCCCCCCCCAATATTGAATACTGAAATCTGCCCCAAGACTATTTGTTAAGACTAAAGTTAACTGCGGCTCGGATCCGGATCCTCTCAAGTAGGGGTGGTTTTACCACGAGTCTTCAGGATCAGGGATCTCCTTGATTTCCTAAATCTTGATTGTTTTGAATGGTTTTTATCAAAGAACTTATATAGAAGAACTCCAGAAAGAGATTCCAAGGCCCTAGTTTGGAATAGTCCTTACTAAGGCCCTCATTTGAAATGGTCCCTGATGAAGCCATAATTTCAAATAGTCCCTATTCAGGCCCTAATTTGAAATAGTCAGTAACAAGGCCATACTTTCAAATAGTCCTTGACAAGGCCCAAATTTCCAATTGCCCCAAATAAGGCCCTAATTGCAAACAGTCACTAATAAGGCCCTAATTTGGAATAGTCCCTTACAAGGCCCTAATTTCAAATAGTTCCTGATAAGGCCCAATTTGAAACAGTCACTTATACGGCCCTAATTTGAAATTGTCCCTGATAAGGCCCCAAATTTCGAGATAGTCCCTAATAAGGCCCCTTATTCGATTTAGTCAAATGCTGTACGACTTTACTAAGATTCGAATTATCTCCCCTAATGTTCGGTTCGTACAAGAAATACTCTCCCCTAATAGTAAATAAGGGCGGGAGTATTTACGTCAGGGGGGGATGAGCCCTTTACTATTCGGGAGAAAGGATGAGTAATAACAGTAACAAGATTAATAGGAATATTAGTAGTAATAGTATTTAATAGTAATGATGCTCATGCATGGTTTTTTTTGTTTGGGCATGGGGAGTTCGATTTCGCATCAGTCGTCTAGGGTTGCCTGACTTTGCCCTACCGCTAAGGGTTATGGGTTTTCTGGTTAGAGTTTAACCCTTGCCCTTAACCCAGAACCGCAGAGGTGCGGGTTTCGGTGGAAGACTGCATGGCATATGGGATTGATGTTTCAGGCTTCCACGCTTCGATGACATTTTTGAGATTAAGCCACTCATGCAATGTACCCTGGGGTATACTTGTGGTGATAGCATACAAACATCATGACAGAATAGAGGTTGCCGTTGAGCTTGTGTCTGCGCAGTTGCGCGGTTGCTTACATGTGTATAGATGTATCTATATATACATATATGTGTATACTTACGTATGCATGCGGGCAACGCATGTTGAGCTGCGAGACGCCTCAGGTTGTGTTTTGTTGGGATAGAAGGCTTGCCAGTGTCTAGCTGAATGTCGATCGTGTTGCTTGTGGCCAAAAGTAACCTGCCTGGTTTTTCGTTCGCCCGAGTAGTTTGTCGCAAATTCGAAGTTCAGAGCATGGGCTTGTCTAGGGCAAGTGACAGCACGCTGTGGAGTTGCATCTTGCATTGCGCGCGCATTGAAATGGACATCCGAAAGGGCCGAGGGTTTGCCTGCTTCGCTTTTGGTATGGGAGATTGCGGGATTGCGGTTACAGCAGGAAGGTAGGAATTCTGAAGGGGAATTGGGCAATACATGGCTATGGGCGTTTCGACTGGATTATTTGCTTTATGTCCCGCCGTTCCAAAACCTAGTTTTTCCGCACGCAATGGATTTGCCTTCTGTTGTTTCGAGCAGAAGACCAAGTTTGCGCAGCGGCGCTTGCTCGAAAAGACCTTGTAATTCAGAGTGAATGCTTCACCTCACCGTTGCGAAGTAAATTTCATGCATCTTGTTGCCCCTTTGCAATTGTCAGATTCACGCAGCTATTTCCGCGGCTGTTTGGGAAGTCATTCATGCTTGGCCAAGGCTTGGCCAAGGCACCTGTCAAGGGAAATCCCAAATTCTACGTTGTTGGACATTACGCATCATACCATCAAAACCAAGATGAGCAACAGTTTTTTTACGGTGAATCAATTATAAGTGCGCAGTAGAAACTCAGCAAATCATGGTCCGAAAACGAGGTTTTCCTNNGAAGGACGCGGAAGCTCCGCGGAAAGGCTTGCGGAAGCTCAAGTTTCAGAAGCCCTGGATCTCAACATGCAATAAGTTAAGTCCTGTGGCTGACCCACAACCTTGAAGCCCTGAGCGAAGCCACTAGAATGCTTTCAGGAGCGTGTCTTCTTGAGACCATTCATGCAAGTTATCTGAAAAACATCTCCGGGCGCACGTCGTTCGCGGAAGCTCCGCGGAAGGTCCGCGGAAGCCCGATGTGCAACACTGGATCAATACCCATACCTTTGTCCCTTTCTTCATTCCTATGGAAAACCCAATGGGTTGCTATTTATGTGGCCGATTGTATCTGCCAAATCGCAACTTCACTCCTATCGAATTGACTCGTTGTCTGTAGCATCCAAATCCCAGCGTGATCTCCATGAGAATCTTTGCGTAAACATTACCGCGTTTCTGAACAACATGTCATCCGTGCCTCGTATGTGTATTCCCAATATCATATAATCCGTGCTGATCACGTCACTTGCTTTTCTACCCAAGAGAAAGGAGTCAACCGAAAAGGGCATGCGCAGGAACTTATGCCGTAGTCTTCGAAGACTTCTCGCAGAAGCAAATCGCGAAATCTAGCCGAAAAACCTTCGCGGAAGGCGGAAGCAAAACAGACTACAAGGGTTACTCGCGATGCCAGCCAAGCCGCCCATCACAGGGCAACTATGCCTGAGCATGTACGCCACCTTCCTGAAGCGCCAAAGGTTGAGGACATTGCATGGGGCACGTATATACTCTTTATATGGGGCCGTAAATAAGTCGTGTGTATAGTGATTTTGCTCTGGATGCCCCTATCAGGATCAAATTCCCGTACGCCATCAGCGGCAAGGTGGTCCTCCAACTCATGCTCACCCGTGTGAGGACCCCACGATTGTGGGACATCCTCCGAGCTACCTACGAGGTAGCGGAGTGCCGAGGGTACATGAAATGTTCAGACGGATTGAAGCTGGTTGGGTCCAAGAGCGGGTGCCCGCTCACGCAAGCGGACCATCTTGTCCGCAAGGGCTGGCACTTCAAAAGCCGCGCCAAAGTCTGGCCGGGCATTGAAAAAAAAGAGCTTTCAAGAGGCTTCTCTTAGGACGGCACTGCTTCAGGGCAAGCGTTTAAAACATTTGCTGGCCACCAGTTGTTGAAACGGCCTGACAACAAGCTCTATATAGCATATGTGCCCCAATGTCCTCTCATCTTTTCGCGGGAGGCGTAGTTTCTGTAGTACATTCTAAATACAATAAAAACCATTGCTCAGACAGATGCACACTGTATATTGATTTCTTTGGTTTTTTTTTGTTGGCGGGTTGTTTCTTTCAAATCATCGGGCATGATAGTTTGTCACGAGTTCTTACACCCCGTCGAGATCCCGGTGATAGTTGGCATGACATATCACACATCCTTCTGAGCCGCACAGGTCCCAGACGGAATGTCTCGGGAATGCTGGGTTGGCAAGGACCTGGATAAGGGGGGAGGTTTTAAATAAACGCAATATAATCTGAAGGCCCATGGTGCCTCGAAGGTTAGGGTCGCAAGGGTTTCATGTCATTTACATGTTGTGTACGTTTCCTTGGGTTGCAGACGTCGAGATCTTCTTAGTGGCGGACTGTTGTACCCTAAGGGTCCTAACAATCATCTATTTACCCAAAATTTGTACGATAATTACTATTACCCAAAACCCAAGTACCTAAGTATTGGGTACTTGGACCCTCTGGGGTATTTTGGAATCACCAATCTTCAAGGTTTAGGTTCTGCGGGCATATATGCTCCCAAACGTTTTTGGGCTCTTGGGCGTTTGCAAGTTCACTGTGTGCGTGCTTTGTGTTCTGTTATTCGTTGGCAACGGTCCAGGGCCAGTTTCGATGTCTAAATGGTTTTCTGGCTATTCGGATGTTCAATATGTTTCCGACGCCAATGCTTTGTTGAGACGTCGGGCAAGTAAACACCTATAGGAATGCAATAGCATGGGGATGCGAAAATATTTGGATATAAAAACGTTTCCTTCTCAGCATGCGACAGGATGTGCAGAATTGTTTTTTCTTTTTGCAACATGTTGTGCCCATTCCCATAGTTTTCAACCAGTCTGCCCCAAACACTAAATTTCAACCAGGTTTATCAAAATCAAGGGCGTTTTGCGAAGCAGCTAGCTGCCCCCACCTGTAAAGTAAACAGCTCATAATTCATGAGTGTTCAAGGCTTTAGGTTCCGGGCTTAGTAGTTTGCAGCAATTATAAAATTTCATAGTGAGTTAACCACCCTTTGATGGTCTCCACTTTCTTTTTGAGGTTTTACATTCCCAGCTCCAAGTAGGCCCAAGCTCTGTGTAAAACACAGGTTTCCAGGTAGATAATGCAAGGAATTGAATATTTCAAACATTGCCCCTTTCCAGTCCGGCTTCAACACAGTATGATATATCTTCTTACGACATTTTTCTGATGGAGGGAAATAAGTTCCTTCAGCCCCTAGAAGTGCAGTAGCTTAAGGGGTGAAAGATTTCCGCCATCAACAGCTAGTCCAGTTCTTCAGGCTTTTACCTTGCGTGCCCAAAGCTCTTCAGTAAAGACGGCTCCTAGACCGTAATGGTTTAGAGCTTAGGGTCTAGCCATTTCCCCTTGTACCAGGATTGAGAGAGCTAATCTGCTTGATGATGAATGATCCCAGTAGATCATCTCTATATTGGCCGATTACAATCCCCCTTAAGTAGATAGAATATGGGGTATATGGGGATCCGATTTTAATATACCCAAAGCCAAGGGGAATTTTTGTTGAGAGAATTTGTGCACCATCTAAGGCCCTAAACCCTAAACCCTAAACCCTAAATCCTAAACCGCGTGGCTTTCCGTAATATGCAGGACTTGCAGAGCCTAAGGTGGTGCAGGCTTTCTTCTATCAGTGAGGTCTGGGGTAGTTATGGCTTATAATGGTTCATAACAGTGGTTATAACCCACTATAAGCCCTTTCGGGTCCCAAGGTCCCTAAGTATCAGGGCTATAATGTTGATAGAAGGTAGTTTCCCCAATAGGAGGACCCCAACATATACCCCGAAATGGTACAGTCCGTACTATTGGGACCCCCAACAAAGGTACCAATCATTTTGGGAAACCCCCAGATATGAAATCCAAATAGGGACTGAAATTTGTTGCTAGGGGAGGTGATTACGGTGCAAGAGTGCAGATTGTGGTTTATGGAGCCACGGTATTTAGGGTGTAGGATTTTGGAGTTTCAGGGTTTAGGCACCCTAAACCCTAAACCCTAAACCGCGTACGGTTTAGGGTTTAAGGTTTAGAGTCTAGGGTTCGGCCCAAAGAACTGCTATGACTTTTCGGTGCCGCGCACTAGGAGCCCAATATCCCTTGATTGAGAAACATGCCTTGAGTCAAAAACAGGTCCCGGTACCAGCTAGGGTTATACGCTCAAGGATACCGACGTTCCTTATATGAATTACTGATCGGGGGAAGGCGTTCGGAGGTCCCTCCGTTCCGGTTAGTATCTACCCTGGTGGCCAAATGACCCCCAAATTGTAGCAGATATCCTGCATCATGATAAAACCCTATAATCACAATCAGCATAAACGATCTAGGGTCCTCTGTAGTCCAAGCGGAATAATCTGTGTAACGGCATTGATATTGCTGTGGTGTTCTCCATGCCTCGTGCAGTTCCCAAGTCAGAGTCAAACAGTTAGCAGAGGCGTGCACTGAAATCTTCTGCAGCAAACACAGCTAAATTTTCATGAGAAGCCATCACCACAAACAGGGGAATAACCTCAAGGGGACCTTGTGACCCCGCAGCGGCAGCCTCCCAGTCTTGCCTTGGCATTTCCAAGTACCCGCTAGTTCAGTCACCCCCAATCCTCTAAGCGGATCCTCGCCCCAATCCCCGGACCCCCAGCCATCCTTCCCCTACACTTGACCTAACCCTAAACCCTATAGTCCCCCTGAAGTAGATAGAATATGGCTTTGGTTATATGATAAT
>CAJNIZ010008925.1:60430-79629 GCA_905231905.1 Symbiodinium pilosum
TAACTTAATTTAAGTTCCTTAAAACCCCATATTCCCCCAGTTTCCATTTCATTTTCCATTTTCTTTTCCATTTGATTCTCCATTATGGGGGGATAATCCCTTAATTTAAGTTCCTTAACAGCAAGCCAGTGTAGGCGGTCTTCTTTTGACTTCTATGCGAGCTGAAGGATGGAAGGTATGCCCCACGGGGTTTGGGTTTAGGGTTTAGGGTTTAGGGTTTAGAGTTTAGGGTTTAGAGTTTAAGGTTTAGGGTTTTTAGTTTAGGGTTTAGGGTTTAGAGTTTAGGGTTTAGGGTTTAGAGTTTAGGAGTTCCCAAAATTAGGTGTACCTCTTTGGGGTTCCCTATAATACGGACTATAGTCTAGTGTTACGGTGGATACTAAAAATCCTGCATGACCTTAAATACCCTAAACCTTGGGATTAATGGTACTATAGTATACTAAGGTCATGCAGGATTTTTAGTATCAACAGTATGTTAGTCGTATTACGTTTCAAAGCCTTTGAAAAGATCTTCTGCTGCGGCAGGACTTGTCCCGTGCACACTCTGAACTCGCTTTCTATGAGCAGGCTGGACTCCTAATTTCTCAACACAGGAACCCTCAACCCTAAACCCCTAAACCCTAAAGCCTAAATCCGCAGTCTCTTGAGGTTGACATTGGAAGGTCTGCAGCCTGAAGTTTGGGGTTGAGGGCTTATCCATTCTGTTTAGGGTTGGCCTGAGGGAGAGAGCATCTGAGCAATAGTCTGAATTCCTTAAAGAGGGGTATATAGGGGCTCATACATGGGACTTTTATAGGGCTTATTAAGGGGGATACTAGGAGATAACATTATGGCTCATCTGAATCTGTTGCTGTATGATGAGGCTGCAGGGGCCATTATTAGAGGGCAAGTATGTCTTCATAAGGGTTGCGGTTGCTAGAGTGTTTGGCCTATAAGGGTTAAGGGTATACTTAATCTGAACCTGAACACCCGCCCCCCCAAACAAAAGTTTTGCGATTCTGGTCTACGGAGGGGTATGGGGAGGGGGTCGCACTAATAAGCCAGGGAGCGGTGTAGGACTAAATAGTACAGGTCATATTGTTGATATTAAAAATCCTGCATGACCTTAGTATACTATAGTACCATTATTCCCAAGGTTTAGGATATTTAGGGTCATGCAGGAGTTTTAGTATCCACCGCAGTAGCACAAGTAGACGCATTTTTTAAGATTACGGACTGGAGGTTCTCGCGCGCGGAGCTTGAGGAGCTTCATTCTTGCCACCTCTGTTGTATTATGGCCGAGCAAACTTTATTGTATAGTCCCCCTTAAGTAGGAAGAATATGGGGTATATGGGGATCTTATAATACTATACCCAAAGCCATATTCTATCTACTTAAGGGGGACTATAGGTGTTCGGGCTTTAGGGTTTTTGCTTGGGCTTCAGGAGTTAGGATTCGGGGCTAGGTAGTGCAGAGTCATTCCCCGTGGTTTCAGTACACTGTAAAACCCCCCTAAACCCTAAACCCTAAACCCTAAAAACCTCTCAGGTCATGCCACCCCACTTAAGGATGCTTCTCTAACAGAAAGGTCAACCTGATCATATGAGCTATAGTCTAAGCTCCTTAAAGGGGGGTTATATAGGAGATTATATAGGGTACTGTTATAGGGGTGATTAAGGGGCATACTAGGAGTTTAGACAGTGGCTCATATGGTGGATGGAGGAAATCTCGCAGCACTTAAGGCCACAGAATACTGCAGTTCCCAAAATATGACGCAGTGCAGGAGTTCCTTAACCTGGAGAAGTGTTGCGGGACGCAGCAAGAGCCCAGATGTAAGATCAGCTTTGTGTTCTAACCCTACACCCTGAACCCTTCTGGACAAAATTAGTTCCGTAAGAAATACACTGGCTGAGTGCCCCTGACCCTCCAACTCTCCCAGTAGAAGCGCCGTCAGGGTCCAAACCCCCCCCAAAATCCTGACAATGCCTGTTTTTTGCCACCTCAACCCTGAATCCCTCCTCGATCTCGATCTTGCATTGTAGAATGTCTTGTGCGCTACCTAAGAATCGCAAGCTGCCTTTTGAGCGTAAGGGGGTATATTCAACCACGTGCATGCGTATATCTGTTGGGGTATGAGGGGATGCTAGTTAGGAGAACCCCCGCATGACGCCCAGTTTTCGTCGCCGGAAAACCCGGCACTCTCAACCCGAAACCTCGAACCAATACTTCGTACGCCCCAGACCGCGAATCCTGATATCAAGCCCTGCAGCCTACACCCTAGAACCATAACCCTAAACGGACATACCAAGCTCTAGAGATCCAAATAGCCCAATGTAGGTAATATTTACAGACCTCAGGGCCCAATGTAGAAATTATTTGTATATTTGGACCCCTATATTGTTCTATAACTCTAGTTTCCATCTCATGTTCCATGTTCTTTTCCATTTGATTCTCCATTCTTCAGTATTGGGGCCTGTACCCTAACAACCCCAATATAAATCCTAATAAAAACCTTAAGCCCGAAACCCATAGGGATTCCAAGAAGGGATGGTAATGCTCTACACCCTATGACCAGACCAGAGCTGGGTCGTCTGTTGAAGAAATGCGCTTACTGTTTAGGGTTTCTGTGTTGATGAAGGTTTAAGGTTTAGGGGTGTCGTTTAGGGTTTAGGGTTCAGGCTTAAGTAAGGGTTTTCGCGTAGATACAACGAAAAAAACAAGAGTGTTTATACACAAGACAAGGAGCCAGACATCTGATCCTTATAATTGTAATAGCCCCTAGATGACCCCCAGAAGTAGAGTGGTTTCCTTTTTCTTGTTTGTTCCCTACACCTAAACCCTGAATCCAAAGCAGTAGTTTCAGCTGTTTGTCCTTGTTCTTTTCCCACTCACAGTCAGCAAGTACACCCTACAGCCTGCACCTTCAGCCATTAAAAGACCTCAAACTATTGCCTCCCTGTGCCGCGCGGGGGGTGGATGACTCAGCTTGGGGTTTAGGATTCAGGGTTTAGGGTTCAGCGTTGAGGGTTTAGGGTTCAGGATTTAGGGTTGGGGGTCAAGGTTTGGGAATCTTGGGCTTTTCCATGATGCTAAGAGCTTTTGGCTACTTCTTGCTTACACATGGGGGTTTGGGATTCTTGGAGTTCATTGTTGGGTTTAATATAGTGTAGACCCTAGAGGTTATATAAGGGGTCATATAGGGGGTATATAGGGATAATGGAAAAGAACATGGAAACTACTATTTAGGGTTTAGGGTTCAGGGTGTAATGTAGACCCATGATTAGTAAACCCCGTCCTTCTAAGGGCCTTAATTAATAGAAGGATCCCTATTATAATGCCTATTAAGGGGAGGGGGGTTATTAATCAGGGGTCTGGGTTAGGGGCCTACCTGGAAAACCGAGTTGTGGGAAATAATGGTAACTGGTTCTACTACCCCGGAATGTGTTCTACTTCATCGGATTCTCAAACTGGCGCCTGATTTCGAAATCCACATGTGAACCTGTCAGCAAGAAAAGATGCTGCAAGCACTTTTCACATTTGCTTCCACATGTTAACGAGGTATCGCTCAATCGTGGCTGCATGTACCCTTCGTGAGTCCACAACTCGAGAAATTGCGGCAATCTTGCCAACAAAGTCTTCATTCATTTGCGTGCCATCAACAAGAATGTTCCAAGTGTGACGCTGCTGGCGATTGGCTGCGTCAGCAACGTCATGAACAAAGTGTATCATTGTATGAAGCTTTGGCTGAATTTTGTACCGAGTTCTCTGTCGATCATGTGCGAATTGGGCGCATTCCATATAACTGCGAAGGAACGTCCAGCCGGCATTTGCGGCCACAGCGCAAGCGTCACAGGGAAGCCAAACTCCATGTCTGTAAAGGGTTCGCAGAAACGGGTTCGCAGAAACGTGTTCGCAGCCCTGCACGCATCTCGCGCACTCTCCAGGTATGGGTCGGGAACAGATAACGAAGCCACGTAATTTCCAAGGAATTCTTCGAGAAAACCAAGAACCGCTGCTGTATCTGCCCCTTTGAACCAAGACCTTAGGATTATGAAAGCTTACATCTTTGAATGACTTATAAAACCCAAGGTTTGTTGACTCTAGGCCTTATGGTTAGGGTCTAGGGCTTAGGGTAATGAATACTAAACATGCTCTTGCCAAGGCTCCCCACGGGATAGTCGGAATCCCTCTTGAAATTGAGAAGATTGCGGGTTAAGCCATCCATGTGCAAGGGCGTCTTGGTTCTTGTGCAGAACTCTTTCAACAACTCGTACAGGGAAGCGAGTTGAGCATCGAAACCGGAGCTCCCCACCAATCCATAGTCTGAAATCATAACCTTAACGTTGATGGGTCCTGAAATCCAACCATATACATGGGCCTTATAATAGGTATGCACATATATATAACCCTATATATAGATCCCAATCTCATCCCCAACCTATATTCTAGAACGAGGGAAGTAACCAGAGCACTTCCAGCCAACTCTGCAAAGCATCCTTTGTGGAGGGTATGGAAGGGGTCAAACCTGAACATGAGCTCTCGCGAAGTTGCTCCAGGGACAATTGCCAAAGGTCCAGGACGTAGGAAAGGAGAAGAAATGAGATATGTTCTTGTCCAGGTAGCACGGGGGCCAACTTCATGAAAAGGGATTCCAGCCTTACCCGCTTCGCATAGGTGGCAAATACCTGCAGCATTAGCATCATCATCCTTCTTCGTCATTCGGGAGAAATGTCTTCGTAGGTGACCCAGTTTCTGATGAATAGGCCAGTCTCCTTTTAAACCGATGAATGCCACAAAGAAATGCATGTTCTGACCTTTGTGTGCCAGCTCAATGCCATCGAAGAACAAAGCCTTCAGTTCAGCAGCTACCTCTGAGACCAGATTATCCAACGAAGCCTTCACCTTTTTGAGATAGATCCTTTTCAGAAGTACCGAGATCAAGAACCGCGTTTTGAACGAACTCCCCATATAATTCAGCCCCATATCTGTAGGAGCATCCTGTGTTGAAACTCCAAGTCCAAGAGGCGACTCCCAGGATATTACCATAATCCCAGCGGACTTTAAAGTTTGCCCCTCGTCAGCGTGTAAAAGAATGGGTATGGTGCGATGGAGCTGCTGCGCGTGCTGGACAAACACCTCGTGCGATCCCTGATGAGTACGGAACCTTCGCCAAAACTTTGCTAGCGCAGCAGTTGGGTTAGGATCGTCGCTGCCCCACAACAAAGATAGCTTATCATGCGAGGCCAACACTTTGAGCACATTGGATATCCTTAGAATAGGATGCGGCTTTTCCAATCCAATGTCAACAGTGTCAACCTCCACAGGGCAGGATAGGCCATGTTGTTCCAAGGTTTTGCCAGCATTATTCTCATGGCGCGTTGCAGAGTGCCGATGGAGCTCTCCCAACAATGAGGCACTAGATAATTGGCCCGCCATATCAGGATCCACATCACTGCACTCCTCAAAGAACCCAGATGCCAGTTCACAAAGCAATCGATCAGAAACCTTGCATGATTGCTTTACTTTAGATTGATTACCCCACCCAACCCTAACAATCCAAATATTGGGAGGATATAACTTAGCGAATGGGACCCATATATCATACCCCACATACTCCATAAGCCCGATATAAACCCGATTATAAACCCTAACCCTATACAAAGCCTAATGTATAATATATATATACCCTCAACCCTAACCCTAAACCGGGAATTTCGAGGCTTTGACAAAATCAAAATTCAAAATCAAAGTAGCTCCAGACCCTCGTGCTTTCGCCAAGGCTTTGGAGGCAGCGCCCTTCTCCGGCTTGCGAACATGACTGGCACCTTCACAGCAGGAATTGAGCACGATATCGTGATCTATACAAACCATGCTTCTTCACAAAGTTCGCACGCAGGCTTTGGTTTTCCTCAGGAGCAGCGCAAGGATCACAACCCCAGTAATCCCGCTTTGTGATTTGCATCCTTTGCAACCACAGCATCTAAAGAACACTAGTGGCAAGAAGGATTTCTTTGAGTTACGTCATTTCAGATTCCGTTCGAGGTGTCAAATTCGGAGTATGGCTTGAAAATTCACTTCTTGCTGGCAGCCTTCTTGGGCCGTCCACCCTTGTTGACTCCCGCAGCCTTCCCCTTTGAGGAGGGCTTTGGATTGGGCTCATGATTCTCAGCCTCACTACTGGAATCTACATCAGCGGCCTTTCTACCCTTCCCATTACCTTTAGCCTTAGCCTTTGCTTTGGCCTTCGCGCTAGCCAAACCTTTTGACTCATTTGTTGTAGGGCCCGAGTTCTCACCCATCGCTTTCTTGGGAGCACGCAGAATCGTCCTTAGATAATAGAACATGGAGACAAAGGTATTGAAACAGTTAAAGAAAATACTTTGTATATAGGATGCAAGCAGGTATCCTTCTCAACTTGTTCTCCTCCAGAAGAATGCGGCTTGCCCTGATCACAAACTAAGTTGACCCTGGCTTCGGTGGATGCGCTCACGTCAATGGGATGGTGAAGGCAGGAAGGGATGAATTCAATAGATGCAGATAAGCTGCAACTTTTCAACCTGGCCATACAGATTCTTCAGCTTCGCTTGTATCCTGGGAGTTGGTGCATAAACTGTACATACAAGGGCTGAACATATGTTGTTTCAATTCCTTCAGTGACATTAGTTAAGATAAGCTTCTGCTTGCTTGGAACTTGGCCACTGGAGTGCTCTGACTTGATTTCGGCAAGCTCGTCATGGTAAGTCATCAGATCCGACGCCTGCTTGTTGACAGTGTCGAGGGCCCTTAGCTTTGAGATTCGTGAGCACTCCTATGCAAAAGGAATCAACATCCATTGCACGAAGTGCAGCCGTAGAATCTTTGTTACGCCTTCATTCGCCTTTTTGGACTTCAACTCATCGAGCCTCTCTATGGTTGTGTCACACGTTGTGTCCATCTTGCCTCGTAGCGACAAGACCTTGTCCAGGTAGTGGCCGATGTTCTCCACATCCTCTGGGAATATTTTTTAAGGTTGGGGCTTATGTGTAGGGATGGGTAATGTGTGTTTTTTGTGGACCCGACCTCCATAGCCTGTTCAAGTTCATCCTCATGCTTCTTGTGCTTAGCTTTCTTCGAGGGCTTTGGGCTTGGGGTGGTGTCACGTCCTCGCTTTGGAACCTTGGTCTTGCGGCCTCGGGTCTTTTTGCTGCTAGCAGCATCGTCATCGTCGTCATCATCATCATCATGGTCATTGGAGGACTCATCCCCTGCATCGGATCCCTCCTCATCCTCATTGTCGTCATCTCCAATGTTGGGCTGAGGAGACTTTCCAATGGAAGGTGCAGGAAGGCTAGCCTTCAAATCCGTAACCTCGTACTTTTGCAAGATCTCTTCGGTCATGGATTTTGTCAACGTTCCCATAGTAGCCACGTCGCACCAATATTCTTTTATGTGTCGTTCATATTTGTCGCGTCTGACAGGAAGGGTTTTGCAACAACAGCGAGGAGATAAAGAAACATGAAACAGAACTATGGGTATTACCCCCCACCCAGTAGAACAGTCTACAAAATATCAGGAGTTTTATGGGCAATATACAGTATATATATATATATTCTTATACTGAGTATAGGGGCAATACCCAAAGCCAAAAGGGATCATCATAACCCTGGTCAGGCCGGACAAGGGTGCGGCGGCGCTCGGGGGTCTTCGTGTTGTACTTCTTGACGGCGAGGATGCGCTCCCTGCGAGATCAATCAACTTGGCTGCACCATATCACCCTCCTGAGTTTAAGCCAAGCCACTTGCTGAAGCCAAGCTCATCCTTCATGGCCTTCTCGCTGTAAAAGCCGGATTTGATTTCAAGCTTCTGCTCCTTCTTGCTGCTGATGATGATCGCCATTTTGGTGTTGAAGACTTCCTGAGTGAAAAGCAAGCACAAGCATCAAGCGTGGCTCGGGATTAATACGCATGCAATTGCAACCAAGGTTCCTTGTCGCCCTGCGCAGTTATCAAACATTGCAGGAGTTGCTTCCTGGCCCTTGTGCAGCACCATTGTTTTGCAACTTCAGGATCAACGGCTATAGTTCCACGCTTCGGGGACGGCTTGCACATACGTCTCAATGTAGCCTTGTAATTCTTGAACTGGGTGAGGGTCAACTTGATCACTGGTTTCTTCTGCTCCTGTTCAGGGATAGGCTCATTTGGGGGAAGTTCGGGTTGATTGGTTTCCAGGATGCGCATACAAGCTCGGGTAAACATGATGTGTGCCTTCCGCTTGCTAGAGATCTCATCTTCCGAAGCCGAGTCGAGTGGCTCTTGCTCCGCATCTTCCGCATCTGGCTTAGGAGTGTGGCCGGGTCCATCTTCGGCTAGGTGCTTGGCTGGGCTAGGTTTCTTGCTTGACCTGCTCCGTGTTGAGCCTGACTGTGGGGAGGAGGTGCCTTTCTTGGCTGGTGTGGCTGATCTTCTACGAGAGGGGGTGCCTTTCTTGGCTGGTGTGGCTGGTCTTCTAGGAGAGGGGGTGCCTTTCTTGCCTGGTGTGGATGGTCTTCTTGTCGCTGGGGATGGCTGGCTAATCTCCGGCGGGGGCCGACAGTTTGGCTTTGGGGACATGCCTGCAAGGGGTTCAGCCGGAGGAAGCGTTGGAGCCAGCATCTCACAGAAGCCCTTCCGGGGTTGGGCAACCATAGGGGTCCCAATCTGGCTCCTGAATGAGCATTGCGTGAGTTTCAACATCAGTATGTAAAAGGCAGACTGTGTGAAAAGCCGAGGCACGGTTGGGCTGCTGACCTCTTCCTGGAGTGGATCCCCTGCAGCTGCAGATCCCAACGCACTCTGCAGCAAGTGCTGGAGTTCGTTGTCATCCTGGGATGGGAGTATGCTGTAGGCTTATAAATTATAATTATCGTATTATTAGACGAGACTCGGCATCAACCTCAAACATGTACTGATCATCCTCATCCTCATCGTTATCATCATTGGTTGGCTGCGCTGGCAGCTGACCATTGAACGCTGCATCCCAGATCTGTTGCTCCGTGGGTTGTGTATCAGAGGAGATCGCACGGGCAGGGGTAGCGATAGGCCTCGGAGGCTGTGGGTCAAGTAAGGTGTCCTCTACTGAGTCTTTAGAGGAGGCGAGAGCTTCATCTCGAATCTCAGGTTCTTCGCATGGCTCCACAGCTGGTGCGGCCTCTTGCAAGGCAGCAGCCCTCAATTTGAGAGCAGCAAGGGCTTTTTCCGCCACCTTAGGTTTACACCAAAATGTTGGGTAATAGTTACAAGTACAGTACATATATTATTGATCATGAAAGAAATTGCAGTGAAGCCACGCGTAGATCCTCATCAATGTTTTCTTTCACCTCCTGTTTCACCTGGCCCTCAAGAAAAGACTGCCCAGCGTAAAGTGTTGCGCAGCTCCCACCATTGGTTTTTAAGCGCAATGCAGGAGCCGCCATGGTAAAAACGCAGGTGGAAAACTCTAGAATCCTAGGGGTAGAAACCACGATGGTTTTTTATGGCACTCGAACACGTTTTTATGGCACTTTACGGTATTTTATGGCACTGCATTTTTTACGAATTTAGCATAAACCCGTAGAAATCCCGAAAAAAAACATCTTGAGCACCTGCAAGACCTATCAAAACCAGTTTCGGACAGCTCGTGCAGCATCAGGAAGCATGACAACAAAGCTCTCTCAAGCGAAATCCAAGCTGAACCTTTATTCTTGCGAACAGGCGTATGGTAGCTTCAGCTGCTCTACTCCCAAGCCGCTGCTAGACCACGGATCATGCTTCGCTGATCCTCAGACAACCTAAGATTGCGGTTGGAATAAAGGTATTCCAGGACTTCACCCATACCCGCGTCCTTCCATGTATCCTGCAAGACCTTGCCACGGATTATGTCCATCACATTCCCCGAAGAGAAGCTTTCAACCTCAAGGGGCAAGGGGGCAAAAGTCAAGAAGTTGGAGCCATGTTCTGTTTGCAGGTCATCGATTCTGGGCTACAATTATCGCCAGCACCTCTGCCGCGTGGTGGCGCCACTTCGGCGGTTGATCTTTGAACTTGTGCCACATTTTGGCAAACCGCGTGGCAAACCCAATCGGGTACTTCCTTGTTGGGGCCAATATATATTCAATAGCTCTAGTTTGAGACTTACCTTGCAGTAAAAGATTAAACCAAGTAGAACTTTAAACTGCGAATTCTAGACATGGGACTGCGAGTTTTTGAGGTGCTTTTTTATGCCGCTGAAAGACTTCTTCCCTTCGGCCGTGGTTTTGTAAGCACACAATTTTTCACGGGTCTCCATCTTGTCCTTCTTACTCAGGTGGGCGAATCTTCTGAAAGACCAAACTGCAGGGGATGACGACCATAGGATGCTCCGCTTCGGAGACGCTGCACCAAGCAATCCCAGCCAAAAAGCTTGCTTGTACACCTTGGATTTAAGTACTCAGGAATTCTTAGCAAACTTACCATGATGCACTCATCCAAACCACAAAACACCGAGCAGACAAGTTGCATACGCCCTAGAGCAAAGCTCCTGGAAGCGATGGTGCCTGAACAGTAGCGAGCTGCCCGGCTGTTCTAAGCTCCAGTGAGCTTCTTGCGCCATCAAAAGATAGCATATCAATATGAACCTGCACAGGGCGGGGATGATCATTACGTAGCTGGGCTTAACTAGTCAGAGGGAATCTCGTTGTACCATGGACAAGCAATCTCAATCGTAGGCCTTGAAACCATTTTGTTTCCTCCGGCCACAAAATCTCGTGACCCATCTCCCATTGGTGCTAACCAATGCCTCAAGGACGAGCCCCGTGAAACAACCACCCAGGAAGAACAGACAAGGCCGAAGTGGAAATTCGACCCGGTTTGGCTTTCATAGCCGCCAGCATCATGAGCCTCAGCTAGCATGTGCTTGGGGATATATCTATATACCTTATACCCCTGGAAGCATCTTAGCAATACAATACACCAATTATAATATATATATATAGTTATAAATAAGGCTTTACAGGGGTATAGGTCCAGGGTGTTATATACGGGAAAGGGTTGTATATATGGAATATAATATCTATATATATATATGATATATGATATATATAGCTTTTGTTTGGAGGGATAGGGACGTAGTGTTCTAAGGTTTATATAGGGTTTAGGGTTTCAGGGTAGCATAAGGAGTTTGGTTGGCAATGTTGGGGAAGTTGAGCGTAAATTTGTTTGAGCGGAGAGCCCGTATTGGGGATACCAGCTAGTAACAGACCCGGAAGCTACTGTATGGGGGATCACTTGGTGGATTGAGGGTTCATGGGCTGTCAACAATGTGTTTTTGCAGTCGCATTATATAAAGACAAGCTACGCCATTCCTGAAGGCGACAGTAAGTCCAGGGGATTGGAGGACAATGGTTTCCGGTTATAGAGCTGCCAATACACGATGTCCATGGATCCCGTTCGCAAACCATTGGCCCTCAAAACCTGGCTGAGCATCCCAACTCCTGCGCAGATCTCGCAGGCATCATACACCTGAAAAACCCAGAGTTCTTGCATGATTGGTCTTATATAAGGCTGCCGGCTGCTACAAGTTCGCAGCTGCTGAGTCAGAACCCGCCTTTTCCAGATGCAGCCCCTCGGTCTGCATGAGCAAGAAAAGACATAGCATCAAGACCTGGGATTTGTTTGGTTTGGAGAGGTTTGGGTTCATAAAGTTGGGGAGGTTTGGGTTCATAAAGTTGGGATACTGCCCCCGCCTTGTAACAATCTTATTATGGGCTATATACTTATGATAGAATATTATATAACATATATCTAGATTGTTACATAGGTGGGGACAGCACCCAACATAATGTGCACAATGGTAGTCGGATAAACATGAACAAAATTACGTTGCAAGGGAGGCGCCCCTGGCCCCCGAATCCGAGCAATGCTGCGGAGCAGTTCGATCATTGCCGTCATGGCAACCCAGATGTAGATATGAAGGGGTACGGTATCTGTAAAACTTGATCCGCAACCGAACACAGAACGAAAGTTGTGGATCACAGCACGCACGTGAGCAACCGACTCTAACTCACAATCAATCTACAGAAGAAACCTGGGCTCACCCTATATAGGCACCTCGGCTTTGCACCAGGCCGCGCCGAAGTTTCCAGGCGTGACTCATAGATCGCTACCTGGCCGAGGAACAGCTAAAAAACATTGTAAGTATGGGGCGTGCTGGTGATCAGACATCATGTGAGCATGCACACAGAAACTTTTGCGTGGGTCGGCTTTAGCTCGAACAGCGGAGTGTACGCAGCCTACTGCGAAACCAAAACATGTACATGAGGCCCGTGCTTCGACCATAAACACAATCGCCCTCAGAAAGGTTTGCTCGTGTAAAATGCTGAAAACGCATGATCGATAGTCTAACAGGCCCCATGTATCCCCAACACTGCAAGAATCTAAGCAAGGTTCACCCTGCAAGCGCAGTGCTCCCGCTCGTCACACACATCAGACAAATCCAAAATCGTGAAACCTGGGTGACTACTGATCAGCATTCTCCTCATCATCTGCAGCTGCAGGGCGGCCACGACGCCCACGGGGTGTGTATGTGGGATCCCTGCAAGTCAAGCAGCCAAGCCTTGCCCAGCGGCACCTAGGGCATCCTAGCTGGTGCTGGGTCCCACAGCCTCGCCCAGCACCGCGCCGACCTCCCCGACCCGAACCCCCTCCACCACCTCCTCGACCGCGACCGGCACGACCCCGACCGCCGCGACCCCCACCGCCGCGACCCGGACCTCCTGAGGCTGAGATTGCACTAGCATCGCCTGGTGCATCCTTACCATTTCCCGCATGGCTCTTCTCATCATCACCAACATCACCGCAAGGCACCTTCGCCTTACCCTCGGATTTTGCTTTCGCCTTAGCCTTTGCCTTGGTTTTGGGCAAAGCTGTCGCCTTGGCCTTCGCCTTGGCCTTTGCCTTCGCCTTTGCTTTAGCAATGGCCACAACAAAACTCCTTGCCCGTGATAAGCTTTTACTCTTGGCCTTTGCCTTGGGGCCCTTCTTAGCTGGCTTGCGCTCATCTCGCATGGCATTTTGCATGCCAGGTGTCACTGAGATAGTGACCTGAGATCACAAACCATGCTGGCAGATCAGATGCCTATAACCAAACATTCTGGATTGAATCCTACGTTTAGCCATGGAGCTTTGGTCCCAGCCATCGAAGGAGTCTCAGCAGCAGCCTTGCTCGATGAAGGGGGAGGGGTGACCATCGTAGGCGACCACAGCTGAGTCTCCTGCAAGTCTTGGATATTATATGACAAAGCTGACCCAAACTCAACATGCAAGGAAAATATCTCCTGTTGATCTGGCGGCGCATTGGATGGAATATCACCGCTGGTCTTCCGGCGCACTCGGCGCTTGGGAGGACTATCCTCGATGACCATGGGGCCACCTGGATGTATTATACTACGCGTTTACCCTCCACCCTGCTTATAAACCCTAAACCTTATAAGCCCTATAAATCCTGAACCCGAGAAATCCTCAATCCTGAATCCTATATAAAACCCATATATATACACTATATATACAGCCCTATATAGTATAAACTCAAACTTTACAACGCGAAGCCAGACTATCCAGCAAGAATTCCAACATGGAAACCATTCAATGACAAGGTGCCCAAATCATCACGAGATTCCCTGAGAAGGATTGAAACTCAATTTCAACAGCAAAAAAACATGTGCAGTCGTGTCAGTTAGCGCAGGCAAGATACACTATCGGAGTAAGCCTTGCAATCTCAGCCCTCACATTTGCAAGCTGCTCGCGCTTCTGCTGCATGCCAATGGAGGAGGATGTTGAATTGTCTGTAGCTGCGATGATGGCAAGTGAATCCGAGTGAGGATCAGCATCGCAAAGCTTAGGATCATCTTCTAGTTCTTCTTCTTCTTCCCCGCCCTCCAGACCAGCCTCCAAATCACTCTCATCGGAAGATTCTGAATCAGCTGTAGTGGCACTCTTCTCCCAAATCTTGCGACGGGCCGCAATGAATGAAAATAGCTCTCGAACAGCAGGCTCCTTGACTAGCAAAAGCCCAGAGTAACAGGAACACCCAACACTTGTAAATGCTGTAGAGAAGCACATGTTGCATGGCATCTTCTGCAAATGAGGCTCTTTTGGCGTCTGACCACGGCGAGCAGCATCCTTCTGCCTCTTGAGCGTGAAAGAAACCAGTGTCCTTAGGTCCCAGGCGTCGAGGTAAGGCTGCTTGGGGTTCTCGATGGAGTGCCCCACTTTCTCGTAGAGCTTTTTCATCTGACAGGGGTCGATGTATAAGGATGCCGTTTCGAGATGTTCTTAAGGGCTTTATAAAGATTTGTTGGAATGTACTTAGTACTGTTTGGGTGGGACTTCTTTCTGTGGTTTGCGTTGAAGCTCCCGTAGGGCCTCAGGCTCCAGGGCTGGCACGTATACCTTTGATTTCGGCATACGCTGCACAACAGTCTTCAAGATCGTTGTGTTGAGTTCCACGGCCATTGTCGTTTGCATGGGCAGCTCTCCTTTGACACCAGTTGGCTTCCTAAGCCATACCCCAGTTTTTCGAAAGCGCTTTCGAACAATTGCCAGGGCTTCGAGGGCTTTTGCTAAGCCCTCCATCTCAACAAAACCCAGGCTCCTTAAATTTGAGCCGTCTAGGCCAGACCGATGGAAACTTCTAAGAAATCAACATGTCCATACTTGCAGCCAGTAAGATTGGAACACAAGCCGGAGGTACCAATCACATACCAGAGCCATACACTCAAGCGACTCAAGCATTCTGTCACATCCCCAATCCTGCCTTGTACAGACGGTTGACATCTCCAGGTATTCGAAGAAACTCCTAAACCAGCATGATGCGACAATCGGCTGTATTACTATAACTTATGAGGGCTGTCCTCGAGCTCAAATCGTGTAGGATTTGACATCCATTGTGGCCACCATATCCAGTCCTGCAAGCTTAAGTTGAGTAGTAGGGGTGGGAATTACATTCAATACTGCAGCTAGAGATAACAAACAGTCCTGTTCCAAGGATCCACAATGCCTCCATTGCCCGTGAGCGGCGTATGTGCGACGGATGTAATGGGAACAGGCTAGTCTAAATCGGATTTTCAATGATGGGGATACGTAGCTAATTGCCAATGGGCTGCTTCCATTCAAAATTCCTTCCCTGCATTCCTGAATATCAGCATCCCATATAGTATTATAGAATTGGGGTATCCCTCCAAGCAAGATAAAGATCTTATTATAAGTTGAAATAATAATTATAATCCGAAACGAACCAAGCTCGGGCCATGCGCGCAGAGCAAAAGCTGGATGCAGAGGTTCCTGCAATGTTTGAAGTTTAGGGTCGGGGTTTGGGATATGGATAGAGACCCCATATACAAGTATGATATTTGCTTCTGTATAGGGTTATATACCTCAAAACCCTTAGTTCCACTCTAAAACCGGCACAGCGCCCATTGTGCATACAGTTACTGAAAACAAGTGATGTATGCTAAAGTTGCTTGGATAAAGGGCTCCGCCCATTTTCAAAGGCACTTTGGTTCCCCAGGTACATGATTACCAAGATGAGGGTTCCACATGCCTTGTATCTTCATGGTATTGAGAACCTCACAGAAACCGAAGAATCATGTTGGTAATCACCTTAGGCCCCCACATTGGGTGAGGGATTTAACAATGTGCGGCAAGACGTGTGAAAGTGCTCTGCGAGATTAGCAGTATAAGTGCAAACCCCTAAACTCTCAAAAGTGCGGAACGCGAGGATGCGTTGACTTAACAAAGCGGTATCGGGGGCTCCTCGTAAAGGGATGATCTTAAACAACGACTACCTAAGTATAGGTATGCTTTTCAATCGTCTGGAAAACCCGTGTTAGGGTTTAGGCCTTAGGGCGATAAACTTGAGTATCCCTTGGCCATCAACTGGAGGCCCATTTTGACAAACTACTCCCGTTTGCTTCCTCATGTTGTGGATGGCGCAGATCTTGCACCACTGTATATACTGTATATGTCCTATAGGAATTACAGTGCTACAGGCGCTCTAAGAGATGCAAGGTTTCCTACATCCGTTGTCTTGCTGTCCTGCTGAGACCCGGAGAACCATTCCTGCAGGTTTGACAATTGCCAGCCATATGCAAATTCAAGCATACCTAAACCCCAAAAGCATGTAAAATAATAGCCCTAAACCCACAATAATAGCCATAAAGGCCATTATCTTACATACTTTTGGGGTCCAGGTACTGCTGAATTAGCAACAAACCAAAGCCTACAACAAGATGAGACGCTTCAAAGTTCTCTAAAAGCCCTACTTCGCCCCTAGATGTCTTACGTGGTTTGAGTTTACCCGGCAAACCCTAGTACCTACACTCGAGCATGTTGGACACGACCCAAAAAAAAGACATACTGAGTCCAGGTCAAACACCCCCACCCGACCCAATAACAGCTGCTGGTCTGCCGCGGCGAAGCATGACCTCCCTACTTGGAGTTCCATGATAATGATATCATACAGTAGTAGTCTCCATATTACCCTATATCACCCTATAATATCCTAATATTTGCAATGTAGACTTCAAGCCTACCATTTGGTGCTACATGACGGTAGGAGTATTTGAAACCCATTTATATCTGTACCTAACACGCAATTATAGCCATATTAAGGGACTGCTATAAGTAGGGATAAGTACGCACGGACCTAGTTGACAAGATGGACTTGGTAAGCTCAACCCTAAAATGAGGACCCTTTTAGATTCACATGAGAATCATGCCATCCCCATTTCGAGGGTTTGGGGTAACCAGCCCGTTTTGATTAGTAAGCCTCAAAACAACTTACTTTCTCTAAATCCCCCAAACCCTAACCCTAAATACACTGAATGAGGTAGTAGTTTTCATTTTGTGTTCCACTATTGCCTAGACCCGCTACCAAAGAGTTTAGGGACGTGGAGAACATGGAAACGCAGGACTAAAACGGGTTTTCAAGGGCTATATAGGGATATATGATATATGCATATATATATATATACGCATAGGGTTTAGGGTTAAAGTTTACGATTAGGGGGGTTTGGGCTTTCAAGCTTGAGTGCAGTGATTAGGGATCGCTAGTCAGTAAAGCCTCAGGACTTAGGGTCTAGCGTCTGGGGATAGCGCAGATGCTTAAACTCATAGGCGTTACACGTAACCCTCGGTGACTTAAGCCAAAACCCTAAACCCCAAACCCTAAACCATAACCCCTAAATCCTAAACGGTAACCCCTAAATCCTAAACCCTAACCCTAAACAATAGCCCCTAAACCCTAAATCCTAAACCCTAACCCCTAAATCCTAAACCCTAAACCCAAACACTAAACCGCGTTTGATCAGCAGACCCGAAATGCTCCACATCCCAAGCCTCAGTCCGACACCTGAAATCCTGAAGCTTGATTTCACATGCGATTTAGGGTTTAGGGTGTAGGGCCCTGGACTCCCCAAACCTTGCAAAAAACCTTGTAAATGCTAACTGACTGGCCCAACTGGTAGTTTCCCTACATAGAGGCCCCTGTTGAAGCCCCCCTGCCCTCAAGTCTATAGTCCTTTAATGTATTCACGGTGATTTTTTGAAAGCTCCTGAATCCTACACCAGAAGATCTAAACCGTAAAACCTAGACCCTAAAACCCTGAAACCCTAAAACTCTAAACCCAAAACCCTACCTAGACCCCCCAAGTACCCTCCAAAGACCCTAGGTATCCCCAGATAGAAGCTACATAGACCCTATTTTAGGGTACTTGGGGGGTCTAGGTATATTCAACCCTAAACCCTAAACCCTAAAACCCTAAACTCCTAAACCCTAAACCCTACATTCCATCTCTCTGAGGCTTGGAGCTATGTGGTCTAAAGGAGACGGCAAGAGTAGCGTTCGGGAGGCAGACGTGTTTTGGGTTTAGGGTTTTAGCGTTTAGGGTTTAGGGTCTAGGGTTTTAGGGTTAAGGGTTTTAGGGTTTAGTGTTTGGGGTCCAGGGTTTTAGGGTTTAGGGTTTTAGGGTATAATGGGGTTATATTCGCGTTATATAGGGATGATGGAAAAGAAAATGGGAAATACTGTTTAGGGTTTATGTCGGGATTATAATAGGGTATATGTTGGGCCTATATAGGGCTAATAGAAAAGAAAATTGGAACTACTATATAGTATATTGGGTTTTTGGGTGTTGGGTTTCGGGCAGACTTGTTACCCTAGGCCTGCAGGTCTATGAACACTACTCAACTCCACAACTGGGTACCCCAGTTGTACCCTTTTTCCACTTTTTTTTGGGGGGTCTCCTTATTCAAACGGAACATAAGGAAAAAGGGTACCCGTTTTTTTATGGGGGTGACTGGGGAACCTAGACAATAAACATTATGTATTTCTGCTCTAAAATCGACGGAGACTACCTACCTTGGACTCCACAGTTTCTGGATAGTACCTGCTTTGGATTTTTGGGTCCGTTGGATTAGGGTTCAGGGTATGAGGGTGTTGTCCAAGGTCTTCGAATGGGAAACCAGACTTCGGCGAGGATTCCACAACCCATTCAGCCCTACTTGGGTCCGTGCTTAGGGTTTAGAATTTGGGTCAGGGCGACAGGTTTAAGGGGTGGGCTAGTGATGAGGGTACCTGAGGTTACTATCTGGTTTTATACGGAGTTGTGCGGATCCCTATTAAATTATTGAACACCCTAAACCCTAAGCCCTAAACCTTGAACCCCAAACCAGGGCTGTAGGGCTTCAAGTCTTGAGGACATACATGAGCTATAGTCTAAACTCCTTAAAGGGGGGTTATATGGGGGATTATATAGGGGACTACTATAGGGGTCATTATAAGGGGTATACTAGGAGCTTAGACTATAGCTTACATGGGAGTTGCTCAAAGGTTTAGGGTTTAGGGTTTAGGGTGTAGGGCCTCGAATAGGTCAGGATTCTAAACAAACTATTGGAGTCCACATTAGGTGTGCAGGGATTGATTTTGGGAAGCTTCCATAGATCAAGCCTTGAGTTACATGCTGTGCCCGCAGGATGTATCTTCAAGAAATCCAATATATACTCCAAGATATACCCTATAATCCCTATAGTTTCCATTTTCTTTTCCATTATCCCTATATAACCCCAATATTATAACCTTAATATAACCCCATATATCCCTTTTAAAGGGACCTAGGGTTTCCATTTTTCCATTATCCCTATATAACCCCAATATAACCCCTATATAACCCTATATAATGTGGTAGTTTCCAT
>CAJNIZ010008925.1:83766-96145 GCA_905231905.1 Symbiodinium pilosum
CCTCGTATCTCGCAAAAATGCTCTTGTCATAATCCACCGCAAATAGTGTATATTGTTTCCAGGCGCGTCCAGGCCGTTTCACGGGGGCTCCAGGGGCTTCCAGGGCTTTCCAGGGCCTCCAGCAGGTTTCAGGGGCCCTCCAGGAGGCCTTCACGGGGGGCTGCCATATGGTCAGGCTGGTAGGCCACCCACCATGGCGGGGGGGGGCTGCAAGGGTAGAGGGTTAAAGGGATCTGAACGCCCTGAGGCTGGATGCCTCGGCGAACTTTCTGAGTCCCCATGACCCTAAACCCATAACCCTAAACCCTAACAATAGTTGATGACCCTATACCCGAAGCCCCAAACCCTCAACCCTAAACAGCCTAAACCTTGAGCCTAAACTCGGACAGGCGTCGACTGGAAGATGCTGCAGAACCACTTCAACCAGGCCTTTATGCAGTGGGAGTCCGTCATTTACCCGCTTTAGCGGTTCGGGGTTTCGGATTTAGGTCTCAGGTTTTCGAAGATGGACCTAAGGGCATTATGAAGATGGTTTCGATTTTGTTGCTTCTTATTATAAGCCCCCCAAACCCTACACTCTAACCCTAAACCAAGCTAAGATCAGTTCTTGCGTGTCTTCCAGGGGCAGATCCCGAAAGCCAAAAGGGTCCAAGTAGCTGCAACGAAGATACCACGGCCCAAACGTAGTGGTGGTTAATACCTTCGTACTAACAGTATTGATATTAAACACCCCATATTTCCCGATGAGAGGTTTATATGCAGGTATGTATATGTACATATATATATATATAATCTTGGTGGCCATGTCTATTTTAAGGGGTGGCGGGGGGGGTGGAATTTCATGTTAGTATGAAGTAATGAGCAGGAGACGGCGGAATGGATCCCTTTTGTGGCCCTTCTAGGCCCCAGCAATATTAGCATACACGTTTTTCCATTCCTTCATCCCCTACGAACAACAGGTAAACCCTAAACCCTAAACCCTCATCCCCTACGAACAACCGGTAAGTTACGCACTTCTGCAGGAATTTCTTCGGGCCCCAGCCCTTAGCCCTACATGGAGCTCCATGCGTACTCATAGCCCAAATCTAGTTGTAGCTACAAGCTACTTACGAGCTGGGTCCTTAATATCGTACAGTACGTAGCTTACCATCACCAAGCCTAGATCCAGTTTCCGCGCCAGTCTCAGCTTGTTCTTCATCATTTGGCGCGGCTTTTCAGTACCCTTGAACCTTCAAGTACGTATAGAGCTACTAGAAACACGGTTGGGCTTCAACCCTAAACCCTAAACCCTAAAGCCACTCTACATAGGCTCATCCCATTGTCTTACCCGGCCCGGGTGTAAAGGCTGATATATAGGGGTATATAGGGGATAATGGAAAAGAAAATGGAAACTACTATAGGGTTTAGGGTTTAGGATCTAGGGTTCTGGATTTAGGGTTTGGGTAGGCCCCTAGGATATTTAAACTTTATGCTTCTTCAGTGTCTGACCACCCGGCTAAGGGGTGGGAACGGCTTCAGCAGGCTGAGTGGAATTTAGGGTTTAGGTACTAGGGATTAGGGTTTAGAGGTTTAGAGGTTTAGGGTTTAGAGGTTTATTATTTAGGATTGAAGGTCTAGGGTTTAGGGGTTAAGGAGGGTTTAGGATTTAGGATTGAAGGTTTAGGGCTTCAGGCTTTAGGGCTTGGGGGTTTGTAGGGTTTCAGTAACGTTTCCTTCGGCGCTTCTGGGTTCGGGTATAGGACCTCGGGTTCAAGGTCCTGCTCAGAGGAGCAAAAAAGTTAGTTTAAGGCCCACGCTGCTCTAGGGTTTGATGTTTAGGTTTCAGTTTGTGGGTTTAGGGTTTAGGGGTTTAAGGTCTAGGGTTTAGGGTTTAGGGTTTAGGGTTGTGGGTTTAGGGTTTAGGGTTTAGGGTTGCGTTTTGTACCCTAAACCCTAAACCCTAAACAGTATCCTAACCCAGACCCCCTCTAAAGGATCCCCCCAAAAAATTAACCCGCGAACCCCTTTCTACATTGGGAAAACTAGTGGATTATTGAGAGGTTCCATGTTGGGGATCCTCTAAACAGTCTGGGATCTAGGGTCTGGGAAGACGTTACGGCAAGCCTGCGAACCCGAGACCTAGAAGCTAGGAAAGTCAAACCTCTGAGCCTCAAATCCCGGACATGTAACCACAAGCTTTACACCCATTACCCCGTTTAAAGTGTCTGTAGGTTTCGGGTCACCCCCGCAAAAAAAGGCCAACAACCATATAGCCCTTAATTACAAGCCAAGTCTCCCAAACTCCAGGCTTCATCTCCTTCCCTCAGCCCTGGTCCCCAAGCCTTGCAGCCCTCAATTAAATTCTAAACCCCTGAAAGGTCCAGTAGAAAATGAACCCGAACCCTGAACCCCTAGTCTCCAAACTCAGTCTCCTCCAGGCGCAACGCGAAATTTCTTCGGGCTTTGGGTTTAGGGTTTCCCGAAGTGCCGAACCTGAACGCCTAAGCCTGAAGTCCACATTGGATGTATTTACTGGTCAGGTCTCCAGAACCATCTATGCTGCCGTCTTCCCAAAGACATTTGCCTTAGAGTTGAGATTTGAGGGCTCAGAATTCAGTAGATTGAGGGCTTAGGGCGCGCATCCTCGATCCCTTCACTCCTTTCGAAGGGTTCCTCTCAGGAGCACTCTTTACGCGTGTGGCTTCCATCCTGCTAACATTATGGTTGGACAATGCCCGTGGATTTAAGATGACCATCAGCAACTCTAAATCCGAAACCCTACATCCTTAAGTGCCCTAACCCCTCAACCTTCAACCCTTGAATCCCTAACCCCAAAATCCTTGCAGCCCTAAACCCAACAACCTAAATCCTTGAATCCCTAGACCCCTAAACTCTCCAAACTTCAATCTGAGGTTGAAAGCTTGGTAGTCACAGAACTGGGGGGACCCCAATATAGATAGACTGCAAGATACTATAACCCCTATTATATGAGCAATAGCCTAAACTCCTTAAAGGGGGGTTATATAGGGGATTATATAGGGGACTACTATAGGGGATATTAAGGGGGACACTACGAGTTTAGACTATAGCTCCTATAACCCCCCATTATATGGGGACCCGCAAAGAGGGACACTTAATCTCGGAAACTAAGCCACAAACTCTATGTATGCCTATATGAGCCATTGTCTAAACTCCTAGCATCCCCCTTAATAAGCCCTATAGTAGTCCCTTATGGAATCCCCCATATAACCCCCTTTAAGGAGTTTAGACTATAGCCTATATAGCCCCCGTATCCACATTCAAGGGATTTGATTTTTTGGGAAACCTCCTGTCTGGATGAAGGGTGCCTAATTCAGAAATCCCACATGCTTCCCTTTGCCTTGCATTCCGCTGTGCTTCAGAGCGCTGTTTAGGGTTTAGGGTTTAGAGTACAAGGGTTAGGGTTGTTGCAGATGCCTCTTCTGTACATTCTCCCAAAAGCTTTCCTACGGTGGATACTAAAAAGCCTGCATGACCCCAAGTGCCTTTTAACTTGGGAAATGTGGTATTACAGTATGCAGGGCTTTAGTATCAACGGTAAGGTTGCCCCACGTTTTCCCAACTACAGCTGTTGTAGTTCGGAACAGCGGTGCTTGTTCTTAGGCCCAAGATAGGGACCAATATTTTTTGAGACCCTAAGCTCTAAACCCTAAACCGCGTGACCATGAAACTCTACGGCTCTTTAAGCCCAAGTCCTCAACCCCCCAAAAATTATCATATCCCAAGGACTCAAATAGCCCAATGTAGGTAGTACTGTAGTACTTATAGCCCTTTCTTGCCCAACATAGGTATTATATGTATTCTTCGATCCCTTGGGATAAGTGAGCCACTACATGACTACATACACTCTTTGGCTCCGTTCGTTCAGGAAACCTGAATTAGCCTCGAACAAAGTGCGCCTTGAAAATCCCTATGTGGACCCCTAAGACCTAATCCCTGAAACATACCCTAAACCTTTGGTACTGCCCCCCTCAGTAACAGCTGGAATTATAATATGACTATATATAGCCCTCAATAGGAGCCCTCATATAGACTGTTACTGAGTGGGGGCAGTACACAACCTAAACTCTAAAACCCAAACCCTAAACCCTAAAATCCTCATCCCTAAACCCCATAAGCCATTATAGTAGTTTCCATGTTCTCCCTATATAACCCCTATATAACTCCTCAGTACCCAACCTAAACCTTAAACCCTAAACCCTAAACCCTAAACCCTAAGCCCTAAACCTTCTTCTCGCCTACGCTGAAGAGCTTGCGAGGAGCAGTACTGGATGCGTAGCCTACAAGACACCAGCCGAGGCATGTCTTTTGTTGCTTTGAAGGGTTTAGGGCTTAGGGGCCTGGACTTGGGCTTGGGACCAACCCTAAACCCTAAACTCTCCCCTAAACCCTAGACCCTAAAACCTAAACCCTAAACCCCAACCCTAAACCCTAAACATTTTGCTGAGCCAGCACTGCCATCTTCTCCTTCAGTTGCCCCAGCAACCCATGGGATTTCAGGTTTGGAGTGTAGAGCTTCGGCAGCTACAGGTCGGGGCTGAAGACTTACGGGCTTAGGGTGAAGGGATTGGGGCCTGGGTACTTGGGGTCTACGGATTAGCCGAAAACGTCCCTACCCCAGAACCTACCTTCAGTAATCTTGCCTGCAGTGGGTGCTGTCCAGTTTGAAGTATTGATGGAAGGAATCGTGCACCATAATACTCATCCTAAGACATGTGAATAGTTTTAGAGGCCTTGGGTGGTGCAAGTCTTTCTGCAGCAACAAGATTCGGTTTGATTTTTGAGCGCGCGCATCCGTATGACGGTTTCTTTAGGTCGCCTCAACTGCTGGGCTAGGCAGACACTTTTGAGGCTCCTCCACAATCTAACCCTAAGGGTCCAAGTACCTAATAATCATATGAGCCATAGTCTAACATCCTTGAAGGGGGTATATAGAGGACTATTATAGGGGACTATTACAGGGGTTACTAAGGGGATGCTAGGAGCTTAGACTACATCTCATATACTTACCCAAAACCCGTACTATAATTACTCACTATTACCCCAAAACCCTAAACCCTAAACCCTAAACCGTGTACCTAATTATTCGGCACATGGACCCTTTGGGTAACACGGGGCCCTATACATCTCTTACTTGATGGACAGACTCCCGCCTGAGTTTCAAGCTTTAGGGTTTAGGGTTTTGAGTTTAGGCTTAAATCCTAAAGCCTAATCCCTAAACCCCACGAGTGTAAGCCTCAGAGGTCTGAAGAAGTGACTCGGCATACCTGGAAGGTAAGTATCACTTTACCAGGGTGCAAGGGTTCAGAGTTTAGGGTTAAGATGCATAGCTGAACCCAAAACGCCACCCCCGAACCCTCGGACCCGCCTCATGATGGGAGCATCAAGCTACCCCCTTAGAGGATTGCTGACAGCTTCAGGTTTAGGGTTTAGGGTTTAGGCTGTGTCTGAAGGCCTCGACTTAAACCAAAATTTCTCAAAACTACCCGTATCCTGAATAGGAACACGGAAGGGCCCCTTATTTCGAGAACCCCTGCACCTCCCCTTAAAAGGGATGTAAGAGTACCCCAAAGCCTAAACCCCAAGCCCAAAAGCCTAAAACTAAGGGTCCACAACTGATGGTTGCGCGACTTCTGCACAGGTGCAAGCTGCAGTGCAGTCGTTGAGTCTGGGTCAGCACGAAGGGGTTTACGGCTTAGGGTTTAGGGACTTAGGGTGTAGGCATTCACTCGGATAGGGTATTTGATCATAGATGAGCCCTCGCATGATGTGGATTTGCGGTATAGGGCTTCCTTTTAAAAAAAAAGACAAATCCGTTTGTTGTCAAGCTCTGTGCCCTACATTGGGCCCCGAAGAGTTTCGACCCTAAAGTAAGCATCCTCGTCTGAAATCCACAAATGAAGTTTGGCGGTCTAAACTAAACCCTCCACCCTAAACCTCGTGTGGTGGTCTTTACTTCAGGATTCTTTGACTCGGACCTCTGTTCTCAATGAGAGGTGTATGTTAAAGCCTAATAAGGGATATGAACCAGTAGCTTTCCATAGTACCGCAAAGGAGTGTACTCAAAACAGGGGCCTTTAGAGACCGTAGAGGCCTCATAGGGATTTGCATTGTTGATACGGGGATGATTTGGGTCCCTCAGGATTACAGAGAAGGTTCGAAAAACCTTGGGCTCACGTTTGATGAACTTGCTTGCAGCCTCCATTTACCAACAGCGCAGGGGGTAGCCCGAAACGCTAAAACGTGTGGCCATTAATGGGTTGCGGCGACTACGCTGCAAGTGAGGGAAGGAAACAGTTGTCGTGTGTGGAAGTATGAGTATACAAGGCTCCTTTCGTCCGTGTCTTCTCTCACGCCGGTACCACCCTAGGTAAGAAAACCCCAGGTCAGAATCAGGCAATATCTTATGGCCACCTAGAAATGCCAATATAGATGAAACTTGTGGTCCGTAAAAATGCCTACCAAGAACACTACCTAAACCCCAAAAGTATGTAGAACAATGGCCTTTTGGGCTATATGTTGGTGTTTTGGGCAATTATGTTATCTACTTTGGGGGTTTAGGTAAACCCGAAACCGCCCTAAACCCCCAAAAAATGACGATATCTTGAGAAGAGCTTTGGAGTTCGCAGCAGTAGGTTGATCCTGCTACCTAGACCCTCTTCCTACCCTCTATTAGGGCCTAAATAGCTACTATTAGGGACCATATATCCCCAATTGAGGGTACAAGGAAGGTCCTTGTACATAGCATTGTTGAGAAAAATCGCTACTGCTACAGGGTCCCGGTACTAGGGTCAGGGTCCAAGGACCACAGGAACTGCTACAGGGGCTTTTGTAGAAAGATGAGGCTGTGAGAGGCCAGCGTGCTGTGCTTGTCTGCGGTCGAGTTGCTGCAATCCTGTTGACGTCAAACAGGGGTGTAGCTCTCTTGACATTCTCCAGCGTTTTGGTGGCAAACGTCTAATGGGCTGATGCCTCGTGTCTTGTAGAAAAACTTGGGCCGAAACCTACTATACAGATTGTTTGAGCCGTAGACTCCTTCCAAAGCAATTTGTTTGTTGGGCTGTATGGGAACATGTAGCTTACTTACTTCTGAAGTCTTTCAGCCCTCCACCCTACTCCCTAACCGTGAAACCCTTATCCCTAAACCTGTCTCGGCATAATCCCTAAAACCTATTCCTAAAATTGCGAATCCTAAATCCTACGCCCTGAATCATAAATCCTAAACCCCAAACCCTAAAGCCTAAACCTCAAACCCTAAACCCCAAATCCTAAACCCTATACCCTGGATCCTACATCTTAAGCCCAAAACCCATGGATGAGGCTTTCTGTTGATACTAAACATCCTGCATGACCTTAGTATACTATAGTACCATTATTCCCAAAGTTTAGGGTACTTCGGGTCATGCAGGATTTCTATTATCCACCGTTGCTCTGAGGAATGGCTCGTGGTTAGGTTCAGGCCAGATCGAGGTCGACTATTTCATCAAGCCTGCAGGACAGCTTAGGTTTTAGGGTTTAGGGTTTAGGGTGTGGAGTTTCGGGTTTAGGATTTAGGGTTTGGGGGTGTGGGGTTGGGATTTAGGACGTAGGGTTTTGGGTTTGGGGTTTAAGGTTGTTAAGAGGTGATACAGGGCCCCTTGAAAGGGGATGATAGGAATATTTACGGTTTAGGGTACAGGATTCAATGTTTAGGGCGGTTGGGGTTTGGGGTTTAGGGCTGAGGGCTTATAGGGTTTGGAGTTTGGGGGCTTTGGGCTTAAGGTTTTGGGTTTAGGGCTTAGGGTTTAGCGTTCAGGGCATTGGGTTCGGGATTTAAGGTTTGTAAGGTTCAGGGGTTTATGGTGTGAGTCTCGGGGTTTAGTTTTATCAGGCTTAGGGTTTGGACCTTTTTTTGGGTAGACCTTTTACCCTGGGTATCTAGCTTTGCATATATATATAGATCGAGATTACTAGCCATACAGCCAGGTACTTTGCAAAGGATTTAGGTAAGGGTGCAAGGACACGAATATGATTGCTAAGGTGCCCGAAACCATCACCTAAAACCATCACACCTGGCCGTAAGGGTCCAAGTACTTAATTAGGTCCCTCTAAGGGTGTGTATATATATATAGGGATATTTAGGATTTAGGGCTTAGGGTACTTATATTGATCAGATACTTGCCCTAAACCTGTACTACAATTGCGATTACCAAAATCCCAAGTACCTAGTTATTGGGCACTTGGACACGTAGGGTGGGTCAACGTGGTGCATAAAGAGAGCGTTCATGCAAGGTTGTCTCCAAATAGCATTTAGGGTAGGGTTTCCCCAACATAGTAATTTCAAGTTCCTTAAATCCCGAATATCCCTCAGTTTCCATTTCATTTTCCATGTTCTTGTCCATTTGAGTCTCCATTATAGGGAAATACAGGGTTTGGGGATTGGAGGTTACTAAACGAGGTTTGTTCGCCTCGTAGAACCTATATAGGGGTTGCGTAGTACTGATGGGGAACCATTCCTCTGCGGCAGCTCTAAACGCTGAACCCTATACTCTTAACTCTGAGCCCCGCATAGTATAACAGTTTTCATGTTCCATGCCTCCTAAGCACCAGCCGGACTCCGTCTCACGGCGAGTGAAAAGCCCTGATGTGCCCGGGTCTAAAGCTTTTGCCAAAGTACAGTTTATCTGGATCTCGGATCTCCTACTCGTTTAGTATTTTGGGGACACCCTAGAAACCGAAGTTGTAGACCTTGCTGAAAACCCCTCCGCCGTCGTGGTTTTCGAGGACGAAAAGGCCCGTCAAAAGGCGGCGGCAAAAACTTCATGAGCGTCATGAAGCCCATGTTCCAGACACTCGCACTTGATTTCAAGGCTTCTGGGTCACGGTTCTGGGTGTAGCATGAAGGGAGGTGTGCTCCGCGCCATAAGGAGAGAAGGTATGCTGAATCGCTTTGCCAGTGCTTGCAGTCAGAATCAGATCCCATAACATGATTGTGTAGAATCTGTAGGTGATTACTGAGGATACACAAGCTCCTCACATACAACTAGGCCCCAGGGTTGCCCATTTTGAGAAATTCCCAGATTTAGGACTCTTGTTGTTCTGGAACCCTAAGGGTCCAAGTACCTAATAGTCACATACTCAGCCAAAACCTGTACTATAATTATTATTACCCAAAACTCAAATTACCTAATTATCGTGTACTTTTTTCTTCGGGGAAGTGCAGGACAACATTCAGGCTTTTCACAGAGCAGCTTTGCGTTTGGAATGCCCGGTGCTTCCCCGAAGGGTCCAAGTACCCAAGAATTAGGTACTTGGGTTTAGGGTAATAGTATTTATAGTACAGGTTTTGGGTAAGTAGATAATTATTACGTACTTGGACCCTTAGGGGAGGAAGCCTGCAGCAGGCAGGTAGCTAGCCACGGACCTCGTGGTCAACAAACGGTAGCAAATTCAAATCTGGCCCGCACAACCAGGAGATGTGACAACATAGATCGTGTGTATATATATATATACACGTACAGACACAGGATTGTTGGATGATTTGTGCTGCGTAAGCTTCAGATAGTATGCGAAGATATATAGATATACATGTATACATATATGTATATGTATATAGGTAGAGGGAGAGAGAGAGAGAGAGAGAGAGAGACAGACGTGAAATTCGGAGCAAGCTGAAGTGGCAAACCAATAGCAAGGTGTTTTTGGTTCCTCCAGCCGTTGAAAGGAAGATCTTGCAAGAGTCATGTCATATATTCATAGGGTCTTCATTTTGGGGTAGCCGACATTCCTTTAATAGCTATACGTAAATATCCATCCATATGTAGCCCCTACATCACCGGGTACCCCAGTCCCCACTTTATTTTCCAGTGTCTGTTGCATTCGATTCTTTTAGGGTTGGGGTTTCGGAAGCCCTCTTTTCATGGCGGGAAACACTCACATCATACAAGTTCCCGTCTAATGCCCCTCTTTCTTTTCCAAATTTTGTTCATTTGATACTCCCCGAGCCCCCTTCTTAACCATGGCCAGAGCATTCTTGGGTCTCTATAGTGTTGGTGATCCTTCAGGAACTAAACTTCCACCTTGAACCCATGCCCAAACGCAAAACTTGAACCCCCTGCTTGCAACACCGACATGCTCGAGATGTCGTTGCTTCAGAATATTCTGGCGCGACGGATGCCGGACGAGCAGAGCGTGGCGCCGCAGAGTTCGCGCAACCCACCCAGGACGAGCTAAACCTTAACGAAGAATTCCCTATAAGGACGATTCGGCCAAATCCATGTAGTACAGGTTTTGGGTAAGTATATGGTTATTAAATACTTGGACCCTTAGGGGCTGCGGAGGGAGTTTCAAGATTTGTTGGGTCCTCGTGGTCCTGATGGTCGACATAACGCTGCAACCAGTTCAGGGCGTAAGCTACTTGCAGCCCAACCTGAGACTCAAGCCTGAAAAAAGAAAGGATATTAGCGTAAGAGAGACCTGTGATTGTCTTATCATCCCAGGCAGCTTCGATATGCCCAGGGTCCTGAAGTAACACGAGAGACCCTTGCTCACTTGAATAGATTGAAACTCATAAATGCCGGCCATGAGGCCCTAAACCTAGACCCTAAACCCTAAACCACACTCCTCCCAAGCCACAAACCCTTACCCCCTTGCCTCGTCCAAACACCCATCACCAGGCTCATGCTCTGTAAACCCTAATCCCTTCATCCATGAATCCTGAACCCTAATCCCTTAATCCTAATCCCTAAGTTCTAAACCCTAAATCCTAGACCCTAATCCTAAATCCTAAACCCTAAAACCTCAAGTCCATGTGAACTTGCCATTACGTAGGGTCTTGACTTTCCTCAATCTCAAAATCTCAAGCTCAAAATGACGTGCCCCCAAAGCCTAAGCCATGAGAATAGACCCTACACTCTACACCCTCAAACCTTAAATCCAATCCCTAAATTCTAAACCCCTAAATCCACCCAGACCCAGGAAGATGGGCGGATGGATGGACAACTCCTGGAAGGGAGGCTTTAAAGGAAAGGGAAAGGGCAAAGGCAAGGGCAAAGGCTTCCCATCTGCATTTAGGGTTTAGGGATTAGGGTTTAGGGGTTAGGGTTTAGGCATGAGGGTTTAGGGATAAGGGTTTAGGGCTCATGTAGGGCTTATGGTTCATGCGCAGTCTAGGGTGTGGGGTTCATGTAGGGTTTAGGTCTCAGGGTTCATCCAGGCACGCCATGCCCAAGCCATCAGCAGCTAGTATTCTGCCAGACTCTTAAGCCTAAAAGTTTATAGCAGAAGCGTAGCGTGAGAGGTTTAGGTTGTTGGCTTTGGGCCTGGGCGTCTCTACGGGTCGTGGAGAGTATGTCTGAGGTTGAAAGTCTTGGCTCTGAAGCTGTGCTCTGAGCTGTTTTCGTTGTGATTCTAGATCATGGCCCGTTCAAAGGCGAAAAGGGTACCCCCTAAACCCTACACATTAAAACCTAAGCCTTAAATCCTAAACCCTAAACACATTACCAAGGTAATAGTAAGAAGGTGGGGAGCCCTGGACATCAAAGCGTGTAAGGTTTCTTAAGCCATTATACTGATAGCCCTTTATTCATAAACCCTTCAATCTTTGATGAACCCTTGGTTCCTAACCCCTACAACCCTTGACTCCTAAGCGCTCAGATCCTTTAAGCCTTATTTCCCTAACCCTAAAACCTGAACCCTAACCAAAAGTCCTGCACCAGATCCTTCTGTAGCTCCTTACTGAGGATATTTCCTGCACAGTAAGCGCCAGCTAGGTAAGTACTCGCTACTGTCAATATTCCTTTTTTCAAGGACCCTTAACGGTGGACATAGGGGTCCCTCTTGTAGTTTTAAAACCCTAAACCCTATGCCCTAGAACACGTGTATAGTCTTTATAATATAGTCCCTATTTATGAGGGTCCATCTTTGGGTCTATCAACCCTGGGCGCGGCAGTATCGGCGGGGCCAACAGCAAACCATGGAGATAACCCCAAACTCCAAAACGAACCTTAACCCTGAACCCGAAACCCTGAACCCGAAACCCTAAACCCCTAGACTCTAAACCCCTAAACCCTGAACCCTAAATCTTTAACCCCTTAACCCTAAACCCTAGATCCTAACTCCTTAGCCATAGACCCCAACCCTTAACTGTACAGTACTAGTGAGATTTACGTGCAACCCTAGAGCCTCGCCAGAAGCCCTGCACTCGAGATTCTAAACCCTATTAGCTTTGATCCCTGAACCCTTAGCCCTCTGTATGAGCCATCGTCTAAACTCCTTAAAGGGGTTCTATAAGGGATTATATAGGGGACGACTATAGGGGGTATTAAGGCGGATACTAGGAGTTTAGATTATAGTACATATAGCCACCCTAAACCCTAAACCC
>CAJNIZ010008927.1:0-10540 GCA_905231905.1 Symbiodinium pilosum
TTTCATTTTCCATTATCCCAATGGGGTACTCGGCATGGTCCAGTAAATAATGCGGGAAGAGCATGGTGGAGGATGGTTGAGTAATGAGTCCAGAAGCCATCATGGGCCAAAGGTAGACTGGGCAACCTACAGTCCACCTTAAGTATATAGAATACGGGGTATAGGCGGATCTTATTCTAATATACACAAAGCCATGTTCTATCTACTTAAGGGGGACTATATGCATGCCATAAGTCGGAAACTAGTCGCTGCAGCCTTAATTAATGCGCTTTCAAGGGACGCCTGCCCTGCTCTTCAAGTTACTGTTCCATAGCTCTCCATGACCTACTTGGAGGGTCAGGGGGACTTAGTGAGTAGGTTAATAACCCTTACAACCCATATAGTAACCCTAGTTATCCTAATTATTAACCGAATTACTAAGTCCCCACAAAAGGTCACGCGTCCGCCCAGACCATCTGCGCGAGTGTCATCAGGGCCCGAGACTCAGGCAATGACCACCAAAGCAATGTATTACCCTAATAATGGAGAATCACATGGAAAAGCAAATGGAACAGGAAATGGAAACTAGGGCCTAGTTTCCATGTCATTTTCCATTTGCTTTTCCATCTGATTCTCCATGAATAGGGTACAACTAGGGAAGTCCAACTTTACACTATTTGCACAACAGAGTCTGAGATTGGCTCGTGCCATGAGCTTGCAATGTTCTGTTCAGACGTGGCTGCTCGAAGGGTTGCTCAAAGGATCGACTTGTCATCCTTGCACATATGAGCTATAGTCAAAACTCCTTAGAGGGGATTATATCGGGGACTTCTATAGGGGATATTAAGGAGGATACTAGGAGTGTAGACTCTGACTCATATGTGTGACTTGATGCATGTCTCTATGAAGCAAGAGCCTGGGAGGTGGCAGTGCAAGTGGGTGCATTTCCCAAGGCGAGTCAGCGACCTCAAGAACCAATACGAGGTGCTGCGTCAGGGCTCAGCTCCATTGAGGCTTCCAAAAATCAGGGTCCCTTTTGTTGGAGCTCTCATAATAAGGATTCTAGCATATTGGAGTCTATAGTTGGGAACCCTGAGTACATAGATGCCCCCGAGTCTTACAACTGAACTCAAAGGAGGCAGTCCCTTTTTTGAGCCCAGGTACCGGGCTTTGTCCAGAGTTCATGGTATTTGGCTGAACCCTAAGCCCTAAACCCTAAACCCTAAAACAAGGGCAAGGCCAACACGGAATAGGCCAACGGCTGTAAAAGAAAGTCCCTGCAGCACTAGACCCATGTGCCGACGACGATACTGGTTATATTAGGATTATATTAGGGTTATATTGGGATAGTGGAAAAGAAGATGGAAACTATCATATTGGGGTTATATACCCTAAATTATGGTCCCTTTTTGGGGGTTATAGTAGGGTTATATTGGGATAATGGAAAAGAAAATGGAAACTACTATAGGGTGGTAGGATTTATAGGATTCTGGTGTCTTAAACTTTATGACTAGGCTTGTTTGATTTGCCGTGCCCTTGCATTGGTTAAGAAGCCACTCACCTTCTCAGAAACAGCTTTTCTATCTCTCAGACAGTTGCGTCCAAAAAGCTTTGAACCGTCCTCTTTCCAAGGGAAAAAGTTCCACTTGCTCGCAATTTCCGAAGACAAGTTCCTCCCGCAAGAATGTTCAATTTTCAAATTAAGCATGGGCATTAATAGGGGCAGGGAATAGCCAGAGCATCCAGAATCCAGACCATTGCATATTCCGCTGATGAAGCCCCATGCTGGGATATCCCGACACGCCCCTACATCTCCCTATTTTCCACACAGGCACTCCTACGCGAATAGTGTCTTATTTGAGGATACTTTGGTTCCAAATATGTATAGTAAACTTATATCCTCCTTTTGGGTACAGTATCTTATGTAACAGATTGTAATCTTGCTAAGTTCAACCGCGAAAAAAAACGCACCATTCACACATCCCCCAACCCCTAAGCCCCAGAAGGCCTAGTGCCCTGCACAGACCATGGTGCGGCAATCTGCATCCTCGAAGCCCTTGCTGCCGCCTTCACCGGCGCGGGAGAGCCCGAGCCGAGCACGGAGCCCTGATGTTTGCGTTTAGGTTGGGGTTTGTTTGGGGCGTCTGCCTGCGCAGGGCTGAATATCCATGCGCCAACGGCGCCCGCCCCACTTCGGGGATCTGTGGGTGGCGGCACGTTCTGGACATCATCCAGGAATCCATCATAACTGGGCTTTCTTTAAATTCCCCACCCTCTGTGAGACTTCACAGACTACCACCCAAACTACTTCCTGTTAGGGTTTAGGGCTACGTCACCTACGTCCTCAATTCCCGCCTTGAGATCGTCTTGTCGCTTCTGATTTTCAAGTAAACGATCATTACGGGCCTGTTGGCGGGCCTTCAGGGGCCTTCGCGCGCCTTTTCAGCCTTTGGGGCCTTCTGGGCCCCCCTTAAGGGGCCTTGCACAGCCAGGTGTTAAAGAAAGCCTCCAAGAGTTCAGGAATTTGTCACGACCCCGCCTGTTCTGAAGTGAAAATGTTGGGAACCCGACTAAGATGTACCTCCCGATCCATAGGCTCTTCCCGTTGTCTTGTGTAGTATGGGTGTAAAGGCTGACGTGTTTCTTCAGTGTTTGAACACCCTAGTACTGGGTGGGATCGCCCTAAGCAGTGTGGGAATTTAGGGTTTAGGGTCTAGGGTTTAAGGGTTTATTGTTTAAGATTTGGGGTTTAGGGTTTATGGGCTTTGTTTGACTTCTGGTTAGTAGGTAATGAGGGAATGGAAAACAAGATGGAAGCTCCCCAAGGGGCAACCTAGGGATAAAGAGGGGAACGGAATGGAAAATGGAAGCTACTATTCAGGGCTTGTGGGATGGAAAAGAACATGGAAACTACCATACGCGAGAATCAAATAAAAAGAACATGGAGAATGAAATGGAAGCGAAGGCTACATAGGGATTCATAGTGGAAGGAAAAGGAAATTTCAACCTCCTATATCGTTATAGATTACGTAGGACTCCTGTCTGGATCCCGTCCTTCATTCTCTGCTAAGCAGAGGTAAGTGTGAGAGAATAGCTGCGTTGTAGTTACCCTTTTGGTTACGCCACGGACAACTTGCAGTTCTTAGTAGCCGCATTTAGGGTTTAGGGTTTAGGGTATGCACACAGACCCGTACAGTTTGGTCATGTGCAGCTCAGTTCCGCTAGCCTTGAGGCCCTGACGCCACGTCCTGGGCCCCACGCGCAGGCCAGAATGGTTACTGACTTGCCCTTAAAGCTTGCCGTATTGTATGGCATTTCCAACACTGGGACGAGGTGGTAGCAGGCTAATGGGTGCAAGCATGGATCAGACTTAGCGGGGGGTCCTCGCATATCTGTTTTTTCACGTCATGGAATGACGCGCGCCCCCTCCGATTCCATAGTAAACCAAATCGGTGAATGTAAGAAAGTCAATGGCTCCCCCTCATTCTTTACTATAAGGTGGGGCGCAAGGTCACCATGGCAATCTAAAGGGGCATACTCACACCATGGCGTGTTTCATGTGAAAAGAGAGCTCATGCAGTCATCCAGCTTTTTGCTACCTTCATTTCTGTGCTTTGAAGGTTGCTTGTTGTGGTGCCAGACACTACCAGCACAATACCTATAATGTGAGAGACAGGAGGAATCCATCAATATAACCCCATTGTAGCCCCAATATAACCCCAATATAACCTCAATATAACCCTAAGTGTATAATGTAGTAGTTTCCATGTTATTTACATTATCCCAATCCAAGGGTCCAAGGGTTCCTGACCTATATGCTGTTGAAGAACACCAGGTGACAGCAAATATCAACCCATCAGGCTCCCCCATCCTTACGTCCATTCGCTACTTGGAGGGTCAGGGCGACTTAGTAATTAAGGTAACCCTTATAGCCCATACAGTAACCCTAGTTATCCTACTTATTATTCTACTTACTAAGTCCCCATGACCCTCCTCCAAGTACTATTGCCAACAATCTTTGACCTGCAAAAAAGTGCGGCCACAATCTAGGACAACTGCATTTTAGACAGCACATGTTGCAGGAGCAAATCGCTTGTTCCTAATTTCAGAAAGGGGAGGCCGTTCACTTTGCATGGCTAAATGTCAACTTTTCCACCCCACATTCCGCGTATACACCATATTTGCCAAGTCCTTGCGTGTAGACTGCTCTGTGCAGCGTCTAATGAGGGATGCCTTACGAATCGCTCTATGCCAATGTGGGTTTGTGCTGTGAACTGCCGTTGATAGCGTACATTGGCAAGTTTTTTTGAAGCGTGGCGTTTGCTTGCGGCAGGCAACTCCCTCAACGCCCGCAAGAAAAGGAACGAAATCAAGAGAGAGTGTGAGAGACAGAGAGCGAGAGAAAGAGACAGATTCGACGAGGGCTTTCAGTAAGCAGGTTTTTAAAAAGGTGTAACCAAGTAGTCAATGGAAGTTAGGGTCGTTTGTAGGCCGTGTTTTCTATGGAGAGCTGATTCTCCCTTTGGATTCAGTATGAAAACGTTTCACTAAGGGTGGTGTCCGAGCGTGGACACAACACCCAAAAATGTGCGAGATGTGGGGGCATACGACTGCTGCATGGAGTTCTCGAATTTCGTTTAAGGGGGGAGGAAGAAGAAGTCTTTGGGGGTACACGGACAGATCTGCAAAGAACGAAGGACGGGTCCTCATGCTGCGACTATTCAAGCATGATGACAGTTGTGGGACCGCACGCCAACAGCTTGCCCTTGGGGGAAGTGGCCTCGTTGCAGCACCAGATCATGCATGCCAAAGGTTGTCTTCCCAAGACGCCGCAGCTGTATCACGCGTGCGCCCCTTATGGACCGCTCTGCGGCATACAACAACAACCTTGGCTCACACGTTGTCCTGGAGTTATTCCAGAAAGCCCTGCCAGAAACACCTTTACTAGCTGTCCTGTTTGCACGCTTCTTGCTTTCTACAGTACCGTCATTGCGCATATTCTGGCAGCACCAGTATGCGAGGCGCGGTGCAAATCTGGTACTAGCAAGTGCCGAATGGCTGCGGCTCCCCTGCTGCAGCCGTCCGCGCCCATCTTGCGTGCATCATGGCACATCAAGCTCAGAGGAGCGGCAAAGAGTGTGGTCATAGTTTGATGCGCCCTGGGAATGATTCTGTGCATGCCCTTCAGAAGCTCCAAAACTCAGACTGCGGGCACCCCAGAGGCAAGTTGGTTGGATGCGTCTGGAGCCATAGGCATTTTCGAGACAGTCTTCTGCATTAACTAATATGTATAGCAAGCATTGCAGAGGTGCAGCATGTTACATGTGCGTCAGTGCAACAATCTACATTTTAGCGCCCGCGGGCCCGGGTAGGGGCAAGTGGTATTTTTTCAGGTTCTTAAGGCCAACCAATGAACGTTTGCGCTGGCCCCCCGTGCTCTTCGGTCTACAGCTCAAATGTGCAAACGCTGGCGCCCTCCTTGCCGTGTCTCGTAAAGTCTCCGAATTTGACCGCACAAAGCCAAACAAAAGTGATGCAGGAATCCTAGCACCAACCCTCCCACTGTAGTCTCCTTAGGAATTACTTTAACTTCTATTCTAGAATAACCCCAAGGAATTATTAAATAACTTTTTTGATTGTAGGTCTAAGGGGACTGCAGCCCAATGCGTAAATGTTGAGTCCTCGGTCACCAGGAAGTGTTCGTGTCCGATGAGATGCAAAGGAAGCTCAGTCACAAGGCAGCTATGCCTGCTCTTGCTATGCATCCGGTTCTGCAACTGTCCATTTCCCATATGAGCCATAATCTAAACTCCGTAAAGGGGGTCATATAAGGAATTATATAGGGGACTACTAAAGGGTTATTATTAAGGGGGATACTAGGAGTTTAGACTAAGGCTCATATTAGGCTGCAGTAGGTTTGGTTCGTACTTCAAGAAGATCGAAGAATGACACGGGCAACAACTTCTAAGCCTAATGATCCGGACTCTTTACAGCTGGACAAGACATGGATGGCGACTTTTAGTGCAAACATAGGTATAGTCCCCCTTAAGTAGATAGAGTATGGCTTTGGGTATATTATAATAAGATCCTCATATACCCCATATTCTATCTACGCAAGGGGGGCTTTAGGTGAATGTCTCACGAACACAAGGCCCACCACTCATTGTTAAAATGAAGTGAGCTCTCATGTCGCATCCTTCCAATGGGACTAAGGCAAGTTGCTGCCACAGGGTTTATGGTTTAGGATCATATAGGGTAATATCGGGTAATATAGTGTTACATACGGATAAAGGGCAAGAAAATGGAAACTACTATTTAGGGTTTAGGGCTTAGGGTTCTAGATTTTGCAGGTGGTATTCTTTTGTCGTATGGACGGGCTTGTTGCCTGTCACAGGCTGATGTAGTTAGATAGTTAGATGCAAGCTTTCAGTGAGCAATGCCATTCAGCATTGCCGCAGCAGAATGAGCTGCACATCAGAGGTAACGCTAATTTGTGTAAACCCTAAAACCCTAAACCCTAAAACCCTAAACCATAAAGCCTAAACCCTATGGGTTGGATGAAGCTTCTCGTTTTCAGTGGAGTGCATCTGGGGCCTGTTGCTTCTGCTCTGCGCTGTGTCGGCCGTTCAAAACCTTGTAGAGCGGTTCAGACACGACGCTGGCGGCTGTAAGACAGGCTCACGAAGCTTGGCAGTTTAAGTAAATAGTAGTAATAATAGCATTAGCAATATGATCTGAACAGCGTTGTAGGAACCCGCCCGCGGCAAAGAAAGTGGCTTGTCCACCAAGAAGATCCAGTCCCAACCAATCCTCAAACATGCAAAACACCCACCCAAAACCCTTAGCCCTGAACCCTGAACCCTAAACCCTGAACCCTAAGCCCTAAACCCTAAACCCAGCCTGGTATCTTGCTCAGGGGACGCCGCGTGCCTCGCGTGGATCTCCAGGGCGCAGCAGCGAGGTGAACTGTGAACCTCAATCTGTGCCCACATGAGAACTATATAGGGCCATATAGGGTTTTTAGGGTTTGGGGTTTAGGGATTAGGGTTTAGAGATTAGGGTTTAGGGTTTAGGGTTTAGGGATGGCATTAAGACTATATAGAGCAATTTAGGGTTTAGGGTTTAGGGATTGCATTAAAACTATATAGAGCAATATAGGGTTTAGGGTTTAGGGATTACATTAAAACTATATAGGGCAATATGGGTTTAGGGTTTAGGGCTTAGGGATTACATTAAAACTATGTAGGGCAATATAGGGATTCCACCGGACTACACAGCAGGAAGTATGGAAAAGAACATGTCCAGTTCCGAAGCATCAAGCATTCAACACCACACCCTAAACCCTAAACCCTAATGAGTTCGATTCCCAAGTCCCTTTCTGGTGTGCGCTGCGATCTGCTAGACATATGAGCTATAGCCTAAACTCCTTAAAGGCGGTTATCTAGGGGACTACTATAAGGGTTATTAAAGGGACTAAATGTAGGTTGGGGGGGACCTATAGGGGACTACATAGGGTTTTGGGGGGACCTATTAAGGGATATACTACAAATTTAGTCCAGGGCTCATATGGCCGCCATGAGGAAACTGTCATAACAATCAGATGATGCAAGCTGTGAAATGCGGGGGAGAATGTATACCCTAATATACCATAGTAGTTTCCCGTTCATTTTCCAGTATCCGTATATAATCCCTATATATATCCTAATATACTATAGTAGTGACTGTCTTGCACTGGACTCTGAAGCTGGAGATTCGTGCAGACGTAGTTGATGTTGCCCATATGCATCAACACTGCCTCTCCAAGCGACGCATATTGACGCGTGGGAAGATACCCTCTTCAACACGTTTGGCTGACTTCCTGAGCTCATCTTGCATGTGTGGCCTACTCACATTCTGCTCTGCGAGGGTAAGTCTTGATTATGTCGTGGTTGTCGTGGTCTACACAGCGGAAGCACATGCCTACTGCATGGTTTCGTGCTCTCCAAGAAACGAGTCTCTCTTCCTGATGCAGCTTCGGCTTCTTCTAAGAGGACGCCTGGGTCAAATCTGGCTCTTGAGCCTTCCCACCCTTATACACGTTCTTGTTTTTTTTCCGTAGGCGTCCTCGGAACCTCGCCGCGACAGCTTGGAGGTGCTTTGTGGGAGAGTTGAAGAAGCCTTTGCCAAACGTCTTGCATCTGGTCCCCAGTGCGTAGCCTCACTTATTCCCAACATGTGTCGCCCCACGACTTAACTAGTATTCATGCAGCTGTATGTGGGAGCTGCATGATACTGCAATTTGGAGAGCGGCCCACGTGCACGTGCACGGCTACTGCGTGTTGGTTGTGAAGAGCTCCCTGGGATAAACGCAGCTACGCTGTAGATGCTGTTCCCTGTACATGCCCGCCTACCGACTGATGTGAGCGTTTCTCCTGAAAGCTTCACCCCTAAAGTGGAAGACGCATTACCCTCACTGTAGATCAGGATCGAAGAGCACAAGATAAGCCTTCAACAAGTTTCAAGTGGTCGGAAGCTTTCGCTGATTACCTTAACCTGCCGGGTCGAGCAGGCAACTTCGCGACGAGAGAGTCTGGAGGCCCAAGCTTCTCTTTGTCCCTGCTTCGGACAACTCAATCCTTCAGCGTAAAGAAGTTGCGAGCCCCAAAGATAGCAGCTGTCCCAAGCCTTTGAGCGCTAAGGCGTTTAGAAGCTCTTGCTTCCGTGGCCTTTCGCACACTTAGGAAGATGTTTGATACAGCTGCGAGAGGCTACTCCCAAGGTTGCTCTGGGTGGAAGGTAGCTTGTCAAAGTCCATGTCTTATCACCATCGTTAGGACTTGAATCCTGTGAGGGTGCATCCCAAGCAGGAGCCGAGTGCTTCAACGGCGCGGGAACTTGCAGAATCCCAGGTGGAGGCATGTCTGCCGCCACATGATGTCAACTAAGGCTTGGGTCTTCGTAATGTGATCAGGTGTTCATTCGCGTACGTGTAACAGTAACATGCGCAAACGATGTGAGTAGTTCCTGAAATTAGGGTCCCATGTTGTTTATAGGTTATATCACGGCACCTAATTGGGGTACCAAAATGGGGCCCTAATTTTGGGAACTGCCCATGTGCCTTGCCCTATCAATGCAGATGTCCAGCATGTCGAGGCTTCTGAGGCCAGTGCACCTTCTGGACTCGGCCCATCCAATGACATCGTGCGTTCGTTGGCTGCGAAGGCGCGCAAACTGTGTGGGGGGTTCCTGTAATTAGGGGTCCCTTTCAAGGGGGGACATAAGGGGTTATATAGGCGTTGTATAGGTTTAGGGTTCTCAAAATTACGGGTACTTTTTGGGGGTCCCCATAGAAAGGATTATAGTCTAAAGGGCTCCTCCCATTTATGGAAAGTACCGTGTTCCATAAGCTTCTGCACGCGTTCGTTGCCATTGCTGACCATCTTTCTAGATCTGAGGGTGTACGTGTTGCACTCTGAGCTCCCTTGCAAAATGCCCGAAATTGGTGTACACATGCTCAGTCCTGCAAAGCAAGATCGGCCGACAATGCACGTGAGTGTGGATCTCATGTTTTGGCCTTCAGGCGCAGACTTTCGAGAGACGCCAACTCGACTTCCACGATGACACTGAGGTCTGCTTCGAGCATTGTCCACAAACTTCTTCAACTTGCAAGGAATGTATGTCTTCAAATTAGCCCTGGAGTCTCAGCGCGCAGTGCTGATGATGACGACGATGATGACGATGCTGGTGCTGATGCAAGAGGTGGGATTCTCTTACGCGGGCCCGGTTTTTTATGCATCGAGTGAAGGTCTGCTTGTGGAAGCCATGTCTCAGGCAAGGCTACCGTGATAACGTCACGTGTAAGAGGCTGATTTGGACAGCGTCTGCATGCAGTTTGCCAGCAGCAGTTTTTGAGTTTGCGAAAGTACTTCTGAATGTTTGCAAACCACAGGGGCTCAATGCCTGTGAAACATACAGCAGCGTTGGCGTCTTCCACATAGGTGACATTTCTGCCTGTTGTTCCGGACTTTGAGATTTGCTTAGATGTAGGGTGGCCACAATGCGTGTGAAGCATGCTGCGCATGTTGTCGTCTGCCACATAGCTGACATTTCTGCGCACTGTTTCCGGGTCTTCCAGGCACAGCATGTAGGGCGTTCAAGGCCTGCGAACCATTGCGCACGTTGACGTCTGCCTCATCTGCATTCTTTCCGGCCCTTCCAAAGGCAGCGCTAACTTGGGGATTTGCTGATGTAGGGTGCCCACAATGCATGCGAAACATACAACAAACGTTGGCGTGGTCGACTTAGGCGACGCTCTTGCCAGCTCTTCCAAACACAGCGTCTCTTTGCGGGTTTGCTGATGTAGGGTGGCCAAAATATGTGTGAAACGTGTCGCAGACGTTGGCGTCTGCCACATATAGGCGGCATTTTTGCACCTTCTTTCCAGCTCTTCAAAATACAGCGTCTCCTTGAGAATTTGCATCCCGTAATGTATAATTCTCCCAATGATGCATATGTTCGTTGATGCAGCGTCTACTCATCCTGGTTTAACTACAAGGCTCCTGAAAATAATTTTTGATTTCTG
>CAJNIZ010008929.1:0-14039 GCA_905231905.1 Symbiodinium pilosum
TTCTATTCAGCAATGGGCTGATCTTCAATTGTTCGGGCATAGGCTTGTTTGTTGTTTACAGCGATCCATGGGTGGTTTGAGTTCCGGTTAAGGTGTCCAGAGGTTTCAGAATGCAAGTCTCCCTGAGAAGCGGAGGCTCCGCATTCCCATCCAACCAGAGCGTCAAGTTGCTTACAACCCCTCCTGCACCCTCGACGCAGTTCAAACTCTGCAAAAATTTAAAGGACGAAAGGACCCAAACCAAGCCCGATTAGTTCTAGATCCCCCTAAAACCCTTCAAATCCCAGGAACCTCGCGCGGAATCTGGCCCTCTTTGCTCGCCAGATCCCTGAGGCAGCGGTTTAGGGTTTCGACTGCTATGTGCTCTTATGATGAATCTGTACTATGGCTTTGGGTGCAGGGGCTTTTGGGTTTCAGGTTCAGGCTTTGATAAAGCTCAGGCTACAGGGTATGATAGTTTTTCCTCCAGTTTAGCACATCATGTCAGTGGAGCAGTTCTTGGACTGTCCTTTTTTTGGCAGGGGTCCATGGATGTACCGAGTACCTTTTTTTGTTTCAGTCTGATTAGATAAAGCTTTTGAAGACTGGAGGCCAAGCCCAAAAATCCTGAGCTCTACAAAGTAAGCGCTATACGTAACTTATAAGATCTTATAAGCCTACACGCCAGAGCCATGAACCGTCCTTCCAAGCCCTTTAAGCTCCGACCTGCAGGTTCAAAATTCAACTTACAAAGTTCATCTTACTTTCTTGCGCTAAACACCAAGACAACCTCGCACACACCGCAATGTACAAGCACACTCTATACCCTTGGAGGGGAAGGTATTCTACCTGCAGGATCCTCGCATTCGAGACAGTTGCATGGGGGGTTTGATGTAAGTTCAGGGCCTGAGGGTGCAGAGCTTAGTTCTTGAGTTTGCTGTGTGGAGTATGGGACTCTGGGTTTTATTGACCAGAAGCTATTTCTTTTTGTGGGTTTGGGGTGGGACATGGATGGTGAATCGAATTTCCTTAAACCCTGGGCCTGAAGCCAAACTGTGAACCGCCTACACCCCAAGCCCTCCGATATACCCCAAGCCCTACAAACCAGAGCCTAATCCCCAAAGCCCAATCTTTATGATCCCTAAAGCCCGAAAACCCTAAAAGCCAATCCCAAAATCCTTGAGGCCCCGAATTAGGCGTCCCAAAAACGCCAAGCAGGAGGACCCGCGAGGATTCAAGTTCAGCACGGCGGGGGTCTGAGTATGGCGTGGTTTAGAAGCACCGTGCATCCTTTTGGGGGGCTGAGGCGAAGGGTTGAAGGTTCGGGGTTTAGAGTTCATGAATGGTAAATATTACTTATGAAGTGTAGGGTTTGTGAAGTTTGGAGGGTTCAGAACTGAGTCTTTGGATGTTGGGCAGATGTTAATATGGTTTAGGCACCCCAGACCTTGTGCGTAAGTCCTTGATGCTTGCGGGCTTGCTGGTCTGTCTTTATCGGGGGGGTAAGCTGGGGATCAGGGAGCCAGGAGGAGGATGTGTGTGCCATTCCGGGCAGGACCCACAAGCCAGTCAAAAGGCTCGTTTAGGGTTTGGAGAGGGGGGGGTTCTTTGTAGAATTGCCAAGTTGGGCAGTTGGGCAACATCCAGAACTCGGCAAGCAATCACTCTTTCTTGGTCTCTGCCACTGTCCAGCCCGGTACGCGATAAACGATGTAGACCTTACGCCTAAAGCCCTACATTCGACAGGCTAAACCGACCCCCGCGCATGTCACTACCGTACCAAGAATCCAGACATGCAAACCGCAGTTTCAGATAGCTCTCCCAACCCCAAACTTCTCACTTCTTAGCGGGGAATTATTGAGGTAAGCGCCCTCTTCAAGCTCATACAAGGGGTTATTTTAGGTATGATCGACGAGCTTGCCACCAAAACGTTTGAAACGACCTTCTTAGTTCTACATTGCACAATCAGCCCTAAAACCCAAGCATCCGACCAAGATCCAGCTGAACAAAAACTACAATGCGCGGCTGCACGTGGACAAGAACAACCACGGCCTCAGCTGGATCATCGGGCTTCTCGACAATGTAAACATTGAACATGGCTTGAGAGATGAAGGTTTGAGGTTCAAGGTTTGCCGTGTTAATTTGTAGCCCACGTATTCTTTGGCACTTGCCCCATCAATTTTGTTATTTCCTTTGCAGGCGGTTTGGGGATTCGGGTGTGAGGAGTTTTGTTGGATGAGTCTGGTGCGCATACTACGGCATGTGGCATATGGCGTTCGGCCCAACTCAACCTTACAGAGCCAGATTAGCCGCCCAAGCCCTGGCTGTTGTTCTTTGGCTCAGGAATCCTAATCCCAAGCTCCAAACCCTAAACCTAAGCTCCCAGCTCTTCATGCCCGAACCCATCACGCCGCTCATGCTGCAAGCGCTGCTTCCCAGTTGGGGAAGTCCCTTATAGGGTGTAGGCTCAGGGCTATACGCCCGAAGGTGTAGTGGCTCCCCAAAAAAGATTTCTGAACCTCTGGTACTCGAAACAAAAGCCTTGAAGAAGACCTCCGCAACCTTTTTTGTCGCCTTTCGGAAAAGTCCACGCAATTTGTGGCTTCCTGCTGAGAAGCATATCAAGTACCGCCGACCTCCAGGCAGCTTCAGGTAGGTACTCGCCACAGGAAGGTCTCTCGGAAGGTTTCTATGGTATAGGTCCCTAGACAACATTAAATTCCAAGCCCTAATTCCCAAACCCTGAGCTTTAGGCTTGGCTCCTACAGCGGGGGCCAGCTCTGGGTTTACGACGCCAACGCTGCTGCTGACCGCGAGGCCGGTACTAGACTATGCAGTAGGGCTCTAAGGCATATGGGGGCTGCAGTTGCAAGCTTGTTGTTCATGATCTTCAAGGTTGGGCGGAGGGATCAGGATTGTGGGAGCACGACCGCAGGCAAAAGGGAGTGGCCAGCAAATGCTAAAAGGAAGACAACACCCTGAGCCACTTGCAGAGTTTCAGTAGCTTTCAGAAAATCGGGGACGAGCATCTCTTGGAAAGGGTTTCTGATTGCCCTTAACCCAAGAATTCCAAACATTGGTCTCCTGCACAAAGCTTTGTCTGCTATACCCGCACTTTTCTGGACCAGGAAGGGAGTCTGTTAGTAGTATAACATACTGCACCAGGACGAGGAGTATTAAATGTTGTTTGCGGCCGTGGTGGCCGTAAGCAGTGGTAGTCATGCCGCTGCTAGTACGGCGCTGGCCACATTTATTACGTGGTCATAGCAATTTAGGAGCAGTGCCTCCGGCTTAGGTTTAGCTTTAGGGTACGGGTCTGGGTTTTTGTACGTTCCGCGATGCTTGCTGAACCATGCTTTTGCCCATGAAACGATGGCTCCAACCAATCTGAAGGTTCTTTAAACATGAAAATCTGAAAGGCTTCACCCATTTCCTAATCCCATAGGCCCTGAGCGCTAGACCTTCACGAACTCTGCTGGCCCTACATTTCCGTCCACGTCCCCGAAATTGGTCGACGTTTCAGCTTCTTACTCAATTGTAAGTGCTGCTTCAAAAACAAATGTGAAGTCCAAAGCTCTCTCCTTCCCCCGGAACCAGCAAAGTCTGAAGACCATAACACCTTAAACCTTTTATTGAATTGCACAGTCTTTTTACGCCCTACAGTTTGTCCGCCTCTCTCCTTAATTTAACAAGGACACGCACACACAAGAAAGTTGCCCAGGGCGTCTACTGGATGAAAGTTGAAGCGCCGCTCCGTGGGTACCCCTTCCAAGTCGGAGAGGAGCTTCATGGGGTTTCAGGTGTAGCAGTGGTGCAGCATTTCGTGACCTTCAGGATGTTTGTATGTAGGGATTGTGGATCCAGCAAAGCACGCTGGTAATCCAACATCTATTGCAAGTTACCAGGATCTGTGACAGAATCCCTTTCGTCGAAAAGGAGATCCCTGGCCGTCTCCACGACATCCACGACAAGTGGCCGCTCGTCGTGGTTTTCGAGTGGGTTGTGGGTTGGACTTGTGATTTTTGGACTTATGGCGGCTTGTTTTCATTATGGGTATGTCCTTTACCTGAACACTGTATAACCAAAAAGGTGCGCCGTGTCAGCGTAGGCTTACTGCAGGCACTAAATGAGGGCCCCGTTTAGCCTTAATAAGGTTGGGCGTGTGGGTACCCAAATTCCTTCAACGTGCGCAAGTCCCTGTAAGACGGAAAAAAGCAGACAGCGAGGAAACAATGGTAGAAGTGGCTGGTCTAGTAGTTGTACAGATTTGGATGTGTGCAGTCATGTGTCGGACATTTGACATGCTTGGCTTCCGGACAGCACTACAGCAAAGCGTTGGATTTCGTGGGTATACTCCCGAAACATCAACCCAGCAGATCTGCTTCGTATTCAGCAGGAAGGCTTATTGATTCTTGACATGTTGGGGGCATATATCGTTGGATAAACAAGCAGAAAATATTCCTTGTGGTCTACAAGCAACGGCTACAAACACTTAACGTGTAACATGTTTCACTGTCATGGAGCGGCTTCTCGTGTGTACCCGTTCGGACTGTAGTGAGCTTCCGTAACCGTTAACCACAGATCTGACAGCATCTACTTCTCTGACCTTAAACACACATCATGAGCACTAAACCTAGAAGCCCTTCATCCCGCAGGTTGAAGTTCGATGGGCGGGTGCCACACGCTGCGTTGCCCTTCGAAGGTCTGAGGACGACAGGGCTTAGGATTCAGAGTTTAGGTGAGGTTTTAGGGTTCAGGGGCTTTGGGATTGGGTGGAGCCTTCGGGTTTGGGCTTTAGGGCGGGGGGGGCTCAGGCTCTTACAGCGTATATAGGTGTTGTAGATATAGGAATATGATCTGACTAGGGCCGTTTAGGGCAAGACGGGTTTCGGAACACTGCCAAGTTTCAGGACCCCAGACTGTCAACAGTTGACCTTTCAACCTTTGAGTATCAAAATCATATTCTCATTTCCAACAGTCGTTGTGCCTTAACCCTGCGTAAACCTTAAGCCCATGAAGCCAAGCCTTGAATCAACCCCCCCATGGCCGGAGCCTGCAAATCATTTGATTAGTTCTGACAATGGCATGAACACATTATCCTTAGGGAGCCCGTAGGGATATCTCTTGAAGGCTGCAGGTAGAGGATTCTCACAACGATTTATGCCAGGTTTTCAAGCCAAGGCCTCTAAGTCGATGCGCAGACATCCCTTGCACTGCTCCAGCATCCAACACCCTTATAAGCCCTGAATCTGAACCCCATAATCTTGAGAGCCGTCCCAGGATTAGCTTGGTCTACTTCTCCCGTCATTTTGGCAAGCACTGGGGGTCGGGGATTGGGGATTTGATGGGATTTGGTTATTGGGAGACTTGGATTTGGATCACCGTGTTTTTGAGCCAGTGACTGCTTTCGGGTTCCTACAGTAACTGCTGCACTAGCTGACACTGTCACTGTCCTTACAGTTCGGGTGTTTGGAAAGGTACATGTTGGCAAGAGTTTATTGTTTGCACTTGAAAACAAAGCTTCTGTGAGCATACAATTTGTGTGAAGCACGCTTCAAGTTCTGCGTTATGCGTGCCGAAATCTGTGCAGTGAATACTCCGCGAACCATACAAAATTCATGTTGAGTCCTGTGAGGGGTCTGAACCCAGATTTGTGCCCCGGGACAAAGCCAAGCCCCATTGCACATCTAAGCCCTTGTGGCAAGCTTTAGCCTTCGCATCAGTTCGGAAACCTTTCGCGCAGATGGTTGCTGACAGCCCGTTTGGATAATGATGACGACGATGATGATGTTGTTTTTTCTTACGCTGTGATTGATTTTCACTAAGGCATCTTAACGTAGAGCCAGAGGCATCCTGGCCCGGTAAGCCTCACGCTGAGGTCAGGGCAGCAACATCGTGGCCAAGGAGAATGCCCAACGACTGGAAAGCCCCTGGCTCAGCGTTTAGGGATCGGAAAGTTTCTGAGCTGTTGAAGCCTAGGTTTAGAGAGGAGCTTCGGGGTTAGGATTCAGGTTGCTTCACCTGCTTCTGAAAAGTTGTGAACTGTGTTTTTGGGTTCTGATTTTGCGGAAGCGGCTGTTCCTATGGAGGTCTCAAAACATGGCTCAACTACTGCCTCAGGGTAGCCTTGAAACTTGAGCCCCTGATCCATGCACCCAGGCTTGAAACACAAATTCATGTCAAGATGAAGCGCTTCGATTCAACTCCCCGGACGATTGTGCAGCCCGAAACCCCAGATTATAGACCCAAAACCTCAAATTTCAAGGCATTGGCTTCGACCTGCCCACTGCAGAATGGCCACGTGCTCACTGAAAGGGCGGGCTTGGACGTCGATTGCTGTTTAGGGTTTGAAGTGGGGGTGTAGGGGTTATGATTTCAGGGTTTGAGGGTTGAGATGTGAACGGTTTTGCATTTGGTTTCTGTATTCATTTCCTCTTGTCTTGGCTGCGTGCTTGTTTGCTGTGATGGTAATCATCCTGGCATCTGGAGGAGTTCTCACCCGAAGCGCATTACATCCTATACCCAGTGCAGGCTCAGGGCTTAAGGCTCTGATCTCAAAAATGTTTTCCGGCTTTTAGGGTTTAAGGTTTCTGGGTGGGTAGGCACCTTGACATGGGCATCCAATAAGACCTTATCTGGACCTTGGCGCTCAACCAGGCGCTTACCTGATACTGAAGAAAGATAACTCCGAATTGAGCGATACCCGCTCCGAAATCACAATATGACTTAAAGAAGATACGGCTGAAGGAACATTTTGAGTCCAGAAACCTTTGAAGAACACAGAACTGAGCCTAAAAGCCACCTAAAATCCTAGATTCCTTTAGATCCCATAAGTCATTTTGCCAAAGCCAGAGCTAAAAATTGCAAAGCTCGTCAAAAGAAAAACACCCCAAACTCCATGAGCCCTCAAACTGAAGGCTGCAAGCCACCGCTGCCGGCGAGCTTCCACCAGCCTCGGTGGTGCAGTTACTTAGCTCAAACCCAGACTAGATATAGTATACTGTACAGTACACTGCAGTATAGACTATATAGTGTACTATTTGCATAGTATAGTATACTGATTTTGAGTTCAAGGAATTTCGGGATGTGCACAGGCTTTTCAGAGAAGTTGGGTTCCCTCAGATGAAGAACTTCGACCCAGGAAGGGGTGCTGGCTTTTTCTGGGTCTTTCGGGGCTGGAAGGCTTCAAGGACTCGAGGGAGGTTTCCGTAGTCTTATTCTCTTCTGTGTGAGAGTTTCTATTTTCACGCCTTGAATGCTAAGCTCGTGCAGACGATGACCGTGATACTTATCCCATTCAGAACACCGCAGATGACAGTTGTCTCTGAGCCTCTGAGTTTGCGTTGAGTTGATGTTTCGATATCATGTCATGATATATAGGTCCAATTTCCAAAAGACCCTCAGTTTTGATGCCCGTCTTGAAGTCCTCCTCAAGCAGGTCTTTGATGCTCAGGGGATAGCCTGCAAGTTTTAACCCTGTGCCCGACTCGAAGAAGAAAACATAAATCCCAACTAGAACCTAAACCAATTTGTGTGTGGGTGGGTCCAATTCTGTGGTAAAGAGCATTGCTGACAGTCATTGCCCAACGAATACATTGTCAGAGCATGGGGTGAAATCTGGTCTGATCAGCCAGACGTATCTGCATGTTTCACTGGATAGGAAAGTGCGCAGTCTTCCGTATGTGAATGAACAGTGATGGGTTGCCTGCAGTCAATTATGCGTGAGTGCAGAGAGATCAGTCTCATACCAGTCATGTACATGCTGATGTTGAATTGAAAGAAAAAAGATCCCAGAGCGTTTTCTACTTGGAGCGGAGATCTGCGCAAGTTTGGGGGGCGGGGGGGACCGCGGGACGAAGGGCAGAGATGGAGACCTTGAGTTTGGGATGTTTGGGCCTCCTAAGTAATCGACTACTTCCACACTCTTCTAGGATAGGAAGTGGGACTGCAACTGTGCGGCCCCAATCTGCAAAATCCTGAGCAGCATTGGCATGCAGAAAAACCGCAGCAAAAGGCAGCAGATACACACATCCAGCTGCCACCTCATAGCAGCACAACAGTAGCAGCAGTGGTCTAGCACCATTCCTACTTGCTGTTATGATAATTAAATATTGTCGCTTCCTTGCCTCATCATTCTTATGATTACCATGATGATGATGGTCATGATGATTGTTATTACTGTTAGTTGTTGTTGCAGTTGTTGCAAACACATGAAAAAAGTTGAAGCGCTGCTGCTCCCGGACTAGTAGCAGGACGGAGTGAGGAAGCACCCCTTCTCCTCTTGCCACAGGTTTCAGCAAGACGGCACGGCCAGGCCTGGTCTGTACTATATGATACTATACTGTCCTATACTATACTATGCTATACTATCTGAGGGTCTTGGGTTTTCAAGCTTTGAACCCTGGACCCCATGTCACCAGTAATGCATACAGAACCAGTGGGGTTAGGGGTTTGGTTTTGGGGGTTTAGTGGTTTATGGTTGCGAACGCAGTTTTGAATTCTGGGCTGGGTCTTACCGTGAAGAATTCATCAAACCAAGGAAAATGATTTGGAACTCCAGATCCGGTGAACAGATGCGCTTTGCGAGCACACCTTCAGCAGACTCATGTTGCCTAGCCACGTGGAAAACTCTTTGGCTCAATTCCCAAGCCACCGGTACGTAAACATGATATTATAACTAGATACACGTTTATTTATATACACGCATGTATAGAGGATATTCTGAAAGTTGCAATGTGTCAGCACGCTAGTTGCAAAACAATAGGAGCGTCTGAAGCAGGTTTAGTGAGTCAAGCAGGGGTGAGGAACTACAAATTATCCAATTTCCCACGAAGCCAAAACTATTGGCTTCGTGGGCAACCTTAAGCCTTAAAAGCCGTGTATGTGTGTTGCCTATTGCTGTTTCTAGTAACTCTCAACTCGCTGACAGTTGTTACTTGCGCGACACAGGCACCCGCACTTTCTACAGAAGAAATTGAGACTCCGTGCCTCGTTGGCTTCGGTTTCGGCATCGTCCTACACAGGTACGGCAACCAATTGCCTTACCGGGTGGCCAACCGCCCCCCCCCAAAAAAACAACAAAACTATGTGGTCCACTGCAGATTATATTATGTAGTATACTATATAATTAGTATACATTGTCCAACAAGCCGAAAAGCTCGAGACAATCTTGTCAGACTGGACGGGGGTGACAGCTCCTCGGACGATGAGCCTGACGACTACGGGGAGCCGGATGCGGACATGGAAGGCAGTATTTACAGCTTCCGATGGGTTTTGGATGTAGACATCAATCTTGGGAGTTTCCAGGTTTAGGTCAGAAATTGAGACAACTACAGATATTGGATTTGGGGCGTTGGGGTTCAGGGTCCACGTCTTTAGGACGTACCAATTCGATGCGGCAGGCAACAGTGACTGCCTTTTGGTTAAGGTTTTGGGGTCAAAATGGCACAAATAAGGTTTTGGGTTCATGGCAATCGTCGGTACATCGAGCTGGAAGTGGATAACTTATACTTTAAGTTCGCCAGGCGAATTAGATGTCCAAATTGTCCATAGCAGTGAATCTCAAAGTTCGGTGGACATCTAAAGGGCTTGCTGCTTGCTGCGTAGGGTTCATGGCTTACCAAGGTCGCTCTAAGCATCTTGAGACCTCAGGGTCGGTTAGTGGCTCTTTCTGAAGTTCGTTGTCTTACCCAGCCAGCCAAGACGTCCACACTTCCCAATGCACTTTTCTCAAGAGCGTCTCTGCTATATCAGGGGGTCGGTGGCCCAGTAACCATTGACATTGTGTCTGTGCCTTTTTAGGGGATTGGGAAGATGCAGCCCCATCTCATCTTCAAGCTTCTCGGGACTAGTTTGGAGTTCAAGGCTCAAAGCTGTAGATGGTACAGACTTTCTGCGGGCAGATTGGGAGAAGGTATTAAGTGCTTTTGCCGCCTGCCGGAGATTTGAGTGTAGAACGCAGGAAGCCTTCAAACCCCTTATAGCACACACACACACACTGAACTCATACGAAGGTAATCTAAAGCCCCCAAGTCTGACACCTACAGCCCAAGGCCCCGACCCAAAACCGCCACTCCCTAAATCCCAGCAACTCAACAACTCTGTCCAACTCCCTGCCCTTAACGACTGACCGAGCCTTCTAAAACTCACAACAACCAACCTCAACCCCACCACAAAATGTCCTTGACGGTTAGCCGTGCCCTTAAACCGAAGCTAAAAGGCCTCACGGACAGGAGCCTCCAGAACCACCTTCAAAGTCCAAATGCTCTGAGAGGGCTTATAGGGTTCAGCTTGCTGCAGGGCACCTGCCTCAGAGGGACTTCGGCACAGTCTTCTCAGAGCATCTGCAGGCATGGCGCTCTGGGTTCAGGCTTTTGGTGTGAGCTTCGTGTGCAGGTGTACATGATGCAGGGCTTCATGTTGTGAGAGGGTTTCAGGATGTTTCAGGGTTGTTTACACGCATCAAGATCCTGCACTGATCTTGCACATTTCTTCAGGATGTACTTAGTCTTTCAGAAGTCTTCATCAGCGAGGCCTGAATCTTGGAGCCAAACTTCCAGGGTAGCACCATTCAGCAAATGGATCGTCGACATATAGTCGGGAATTCCAAGGGACTTACTTTCTTAAACAATGATTTTTTGAACCAGTGCCCGGTGCTCTCGCTGTTGCCCCTGTATCTGGCTTTGGGCCTCGGGAGGTGCAGTCGATCTGCAAGAAGAGCCTGGGATTGGCTGCCCTAGGAGCAGGCGGCTTTCCTTGAGTGACTCCAGGGTTTACGAGGAGCAAGTTTCAGGGGTATGGTGTCAGAGCCGCGGGATACAAAGGAGTCTGAAATCCCATCATCAACCTCCTACTTTCGAAGGTCCCAAGCCCTACACCCTAAACCGCGAAGCCTACGGTTGCCCTCTCCTTCTTCGCAACAAATAAATGGCACCCCCCTTCGAAGCACCCACATATACAGCCAGGGTTCATTCGTCAGAAAAACGACGCCTTTAGGAAGGGCGGCGAGGATTTTATGTCCATTTCCCACGTCCTTCAGACGAGGTTTGTCTGCATTAAAGACAAGCCTCCATGTATTTGGGACAGGAAATTAAGGCAGTTGGGTATAGCACAGATCTGGAGTTTTTCAGACTTGGAGGCTGGGTAGCGGTCATTACAAGGTCAACCAGGGCCGGAATCTGAATTTCAGAGTTTGGTGCAACAGACAGGCTTGGCCAACATCCCAAGATGGTTGGATGCTGTTTCTTCCCTGAAAGCCTGCGCCTCTTGAAAAATGACACCCATCATGTTTGGAAGACTGGTGCTGCGCAGTGGATAGGATGTTGCTACCATATCTAGAGAACACCCAGGCATTTCCATATGAACCGCTATGCCGTATCACCCCACAATCCCTTGACCCTAGTCCCTAAACCCCTGAACCTTTTCTGGCCCAGGCTGCTGCGCAGCTCCCATGGCCATGAAGCTCCTGGGTTTCTCCATCAAGGTTCCTGTGGTTTAGAGTACTGTCATCCCGCAGCACGTGGGGGGAGGGTTCTGCAGCTTGAGCCTTGAACGCTTCTGAACCTGTAAGTCCCCAGTCCCTAAGCATATTAACCCCAAACCCCTCAACTCTAAGACGGCCAGGCCAGCGTTTGCATAGAGGACGACGCCTGCATTCGCTTGGCGAAGAGCCTTCGCTGTGAGCAGGGAGCGAGGCTGGTCGAAACGGCCTGCAAGGCCCTTCTGGGATGGATGGATCTGTGAGGGTTTAGGGCGTTTAGGAGCTTCAGGCTGCAGTGCTTTGAGGTGCTTTGAGGTTCTCATATACGTGTAGGGGGTACTTAGTTGTCATGAATTCATTTTATATATGTTACGAGTACAAGTATGAGCTCCCTCAAGTCTTTGGCGCAGCAATAGCTTTGATGCATCTTCCGCCAGGATGTCGATGCCTGGGTGAAGGGTGAAGGCCACTGCGAGTTGCCCGGCAAGCATCGAGCCACAGTGTGAACAGCTTTATACAGTTTGCGAGAAGCATGACTAGCTCTGTTGTTGGGTTCAAAAATGGTTTGTAGGGCAGGACAGTTAGGCTGAGCTGAGCCAGGGTTAGAAGCTGCAGCTCTGTTGCATGGAGCTCGTCAGTGCGTTGCACATGCGCGCCCTGTGCTCCTGCCCGCAGAGCTGGAGCAGCAGTCGGGAGACGCAGCAGTCAATTCCGCATGTGTACTGTAGAGTTGTAGAGTTTGATGTGGACGGAAAGCTGTACTTGAGGCTCACGCGCCCAGCGGTCACGTGAGTCAAGTCAGATAGCAGGCTCTGAATCGCCGCTGCAACATGGAAGAAGAGCAGGAGTAACTGGAGGAGTAGGTGTGTTGGACAGCGTCCGTTACCGTAGCAGTGCCTGCAGCAGTAGCAGTGTAGTAGATGGAGGAGGAGGAAGTGACAGGTGCATGTAGGGTTAGGTGTGCCGCTGGCTGTCGTTCGCAATTGAAACGGTTTTGTTGCTGCAGCGTTACAAGGTCAGGTTCCCAAATCCAAGGCTGGAGAATGACCTCCATACCTAGACCTTAAACCGCCAAATCCGTCCGAAGCTTTTTTGGTCTGAATATTGAAGACTTGACATAGCTGAGGGTGCGCCACGAGTGCTCGAAGCTGCTCACTGGACGGCAGACGCATGACAGCAGCAGGAGAGTATACGCTATCTAAGGGTTACCTTAAGAGTGTTTTGGTTGGGGTATACTTCAGGGATGTATATTTATTGGCGGGCTGGAGGTCTATGAAGTTTGGGGAAGTTAATGGAGTTCAGTTCAGCAACTTGGGAGTTTCAGGATGAGCAGAGAGTTTAGTATAAGGTTTTAATGTTTAACATGTCATTATGGCACCTTGGAGGTACCGTTTTTAACAACAGTCAGGAGGCTCGGATTCCGCATGGTTGTGCCTGACGTTTGCAATCCTCACAAATTGCGTAGGAGCCCGTCATTCCGTCTAAATCGAGTAGAACCAATCGCAATTCCGCTAGGCAGCAGCATCCCTCATTGGCAGGGTCCAAGATGAAAGTCTCCGCTCCTAGAGTACAGGGCTCCCAAAGACCCGCACCAAATCCGGACGGGGGGAATGGTCCTCCATATTGAAGCCTATCTTTTGCTTGACCCTGAACTGGAGTTTTTTTGTAGGACAGGGTGGTGATTGTTTTTGCCTCTTTTGTTTTGGTCATATCCATGTTCAAGTGTCCCGATCTAGAGGACCTCCATCCTTTCACCTGCAACCTCGCAAGCCTTCTCGCTGCGCACGAGAGTCGGAGGTGCGTCTTCCACGCCGTCATTGAGGCATCGGGGCTCTCCTTGTGCCCCGGTGCAGAAAGCTTCAGACTTTTCAGGATTTGCGTGCACAGGTAGGTGGGGTGAAAGATGTAAGCCTGTTGCCTGTTAGTCGGGCCTCCAAAATGCATCTGGGCCTCCACAGATCTCAGCCTCGCATAACCAAGAACCCAGAGCAGAATTATAAATCTCGGAAGCATCTTGAGGATGCTAAATCTCTCTCTTGGTGAATCTGAAAGCATCTTGAGCATCATCGTGATCCATGGGAAAAGATTTTTGAATTTCATGCATTTCTAACCGCACCATGGAGTTTGAAAGCTTGGAATTTTCACATTTCGTGACCATTCCCTGATGCGATGTTAGCTTCCCACGCGCATGATTATTCCCTGATGTGAAGTTGGCTTCCCGCGCGGAAGTATTCAAAAGAATTTCCAACATAGAATGGGGCAGAAGACAGACATTCCACGCATTTTGCCATAGCACACAGAGTTACACTTACGGTTTTAAGTTGTCAAGGGTTTATTGTAGATTGTAGAGGTTTTGACTCATTATTCATTATGACAGTTTTCCCAAAAAAAGCAGTCGGATCATAGATGTTTTCACATGGCTCTACCGTTCCAGGGGTTGAGCATCCCGCGTACATCTAGCCGCAGCAGCAGAGCTCCAGCCGGCGTGGGGAAGCCCGCGCGCGGTGTATGTGAAGCCGGCGCGTTTTGAATTCAAGTCTTGCTGCGAAAGGTGTGGTGAGAAATCAGCCGGTGCATGTGC
>CAJNIZ010008932.1:0-14034 GCA_905231905.1 Symbiodinium pilosum
CCAATAGTCTAAATGTATATTGGGGTCTAGCCACAGAACGGTAGCTAAAACTCCTCGTATCTCGCAAAAGTGCTCTTGTCATAATCCACCGCAAATCCCAATTAAGTGTACCCAAAACGCGAAACCCATAAATAAGACATAGTATATATTGTAAGCCATAGTATATATTAGGGTCTGTAGATGTTACTCCATGCATGGGTTTTCCACACGCTTCCAGGCCGTTCTAGGGGGCTGAGGGGCCTCCAGGGGCTTCCTGAGGCTGGATGCCTCGGCGAATTCCTATTTGGGCTGGGTTTGTAGGCTTAATGAATCGTAAACCCGAAGCGTTTAGGGTTCAAGGTTTACGGTTCAGGGTTTAGGGTCCAGGGTTTAGGAAAGAACCCTAAACCCTAGACCTTCAATAAGAATCCAGGGCTCCGAATGGCAAAACAAACCCTAAACCCTGAATTATGATGTCCAGACTCTGGGGCCCAAGGCACGTAGCATTTCTAGGCTTTGAGCCCGGGTTAGGATAAGAGTTTAGGGTTGAAGGTTTAGGGCTTAGACGTCAGTGCAACAAAAGCAGTCGCTAAACCCTAAATCCTAGACCCCAAACCCTAGATCCTAAACCCTAACTCCCAAACGCTAAATCTGAAACCCTAAATCCTAAACCCTAAGCCCTGAACCCTAAATCCTAAACCCCAATGAAATCCCAAACTACCTAAATCCTAGGCCCTAAACCTAAATCCTCGACCCTAAATGCTGCATCTTAAATCCTTAACCCTAAAGGCCAATCAGGCCTTATATGAGACCATGGAGCCATTGAAACAAATTTATTGCTACTGGAGTTTCGGGTTTAGGGTTTAGGGCTCCAGGGTTCTCAGGTTTAAGGTTCAAGGGTTTGGAGTTGTGTATTACAGTCTCTACTTTGGTTGCTTTGCCCTTAGTCTCGCCTCTTTTCTTCCTTGCCAAGATGATGTACTCATCACATGCAGTTCAACCTTCGCCCCTCAAGATTTCCGGGATCAAGACCTTAATGTGTAGCTTACAGATAGGATTGCTAGGCAGTATGCCATTTGGACTTTCAGGGCTGAAGTCAAGGACCTCCCCAATGTTCCCACAAAAGACTCATGTAACTCTTCTCTGGGGGCTATTGGGGTTATATGGTAGTTAGCCTTATTATCCATGATTTTGGGAAACTCTCATATAGGGTTTGTTTGAGGGTTTCCCTAAACAAGAGGTACCCTTTTGGGGTCCCAATAGAAAGGAATGTAGGATTTTGCGCTCTGTATTGGGGTCCCCCAATTCTGGGAAACTGTTATTTAGCCAATGTAGGCCTCCTTGAAGGGAATCTGCCGGAGGAGCATCAGAAGCTGCATGACTCACTGCAAGCACTGACCCGGAAGATGGTCCGATACTCGTCAGCGCTTATTCTCTTTAGCATGTTTCTGGGATATTCCTGGGAACGACTTCTAATGTTTAGGGACAATAATCCCTGCATAATCCCTGAAAAGCCCAAATGCTGATCTTTATTACTGGCCCCGAAATCTTTGCTAGATCAAGATACCTAACCCCAAAACCCTAAGCCCTAAACCCTAACCCCCAGGTTTGTTAAATGTCGTGAATGGTGGAATCAATCGAGATACAACCCCCAGCATCCCCACGAACCATTCTCCCAAGTATAGTCCCCCTTAAGTAAATAGAACTTGGGGTATATGGGAATCTTATTATAATATACCCAAAGCCATATTCGAGCTACTTAAGGGGGACTACAAGTCTTTTTTCAAAGGAAGTATAGGGGTATCGACACAGCTCGCACCCACCGCTCCCTCAGTCTCACGAGGGTTTTCGCAGGACGTGCATTATGGAGCTCATCTTACGGGCCCGTATGCCAGACACATATACGAGTACCATGTTTCCGGTTATCTTTCAGTGGGAAGAGCAGTTTTGAACTCTCTTGGGGCTTCATAGTCAGTTTGGCGGCTTCCAAGTCAACTTAAGTGCCCTTGAGGCAGGCTTATCGCTTCTGTGGCTTGTCCCGGGTTTTGGGTGCATGTGCCATGGACGAACTTAGGGACCTTTTTAAGTGAGACAATAAAAGAATCCAATGAGTAATAAAGCGAAACATGAAATGGAACCAGGGCTTCTACAAGGGTTTGTAGGGCTTGTGACATAGGAGCTAATCTAATGTGACTAGGGTTTAGAGGAATATTTCCATATATCTGGGCCCCAGCAGTAGGTAAAATAATAGCCCCAAATCCTTCAAACTAGCCCAGAAGGCTATTATTTTACAACGTTTGGGTTTCAGGCAGTCCAAGTTGCATGGCTTCATCGATAATATTGGTGGTCATGCTGGCTTCGACAGTATGTTGCTCAATCTTGGATGGAGAGTCATTAGGATTTAGGGTTTAGGGTTTCGGTTTTTTCTGGCTTCGATCTCATGCTTCCCGTGAAGAAGTGGATTTTACTGAAACTGCGTCGTCTCCGAAATCCAGGTTTCATACTCCCATAGGGTCCATGTAGGTATAGGGTGTATACTTAGGGCCCAAAGCGGTAACCTATACCTACTTTAAGGCCCAAGTATATACTATGTAGCTACATGGGCCCTATGAGACCGTGCTAGCTTCCCAGTGCCCTAGGGCTAAATCCCAAGACCTAAAACCCGCCTCTTTGTTGGGCTCCTGAGTGGGGCAAGGCCCCTCCGCGCATACATGTTTCCACAAGCCTGAGCAACTTTGCAATTGTCCCAAATACTAAAACCTGTACTTCCGAACCTTATAAGCCTTGTGGACAGTGTGCAGCTGAACCTCAACCCCCCGAGCCCTAAACCATTGCACGGCAAATGCTCTGTACTTTCAAGAACTGAGGAATCCAGGCTTTGTTGGAACATAAGAGCAAGAAAAATAATATTATACAACGCTATGCAATACAGTAGTTTCCATGTTCTTTTCCATTATTCCCTATAGTAGTCGCCTATCTAACCCCAAATATACTACAACATCCGCAGATTAAGGAGCTTGGGATGTTAGGTTGAGGAGACAAGGCAAAGTACAGGCATGCTGGACTACTTGCAGGGGTTATATACGGGTTTTATAGGGTTATGTAGGGATATACAATATGGGGTTTATAGGTTTCAGGGTTTGGGGTTTAGGGTTTAGGGCTGGGTGTTTGACTCCGGATGACGTACAAGGGGTTCGTTAAGGGGTGCTCTGCTTTTGTTTTGACTCATTTTGCCCTTCTGTGGCTCTTGCTGGGACCTGACGGTGTGAGCCTGTGGAAAAATCCTCATCGTGCAAGTTAAGGAACACAACCCTAAACCCTAGTTATGGAAAACCCTGTGACAACCCTGACCGTGACACTGAACCCCCTTGGCAGCCCCTGAACCCTAAACCCTAAACCCCTAAACCCGTAAACCCGAAGCCCTAAACCCCATCAGCCCAGACGAAAGCTCTTTGCTGATTTACCGCAAGCACAGCTCCGATATCGTAAAGGCTGCGTAGCTTCTTCAGCATTTGCAGCCTTTCTAGGTTTTACGGTTCAGGGTTTAGGGTTTTCTAGGGTTTTCTAGGGTTTAGGGTTTCTGTCTTTGAGTAGCTAAGTGGGTAGCCTCTAAACTCAGGGGATATGCAGTCCCCCTAAGCCCTAAACCTTAGCTAGGCTTCAGGATGCTGGGCTTGGGGGCGAAGTTGGGTTCGCATGTGAGCTATGGTCTAAACTCCTCAAAGAGAGGTTCTATAGGGGATTATATACGGGAGTGTTATAGAGTTATTAAGGGGGGTGCTAGGAATTTAGACCATAATCCTAAACCCTAAACCATAGCTCATGTAAAGTTGCTAAGGTGGTTTTAGACGGGTTTACGGGTCTGGGGGTTTAGGGTCTAAGGTTTCTGGCAGTATCTGGGGATTTCCGAGAGTAGGGATTATATTTTCCAACAAATAATGGATAAGAAGGGTTTAGGGTCTTTCGAAAGTTGCAAAAACTCAGCACATTGTTGGAGGGTTTGAGGTCTACCCTAAAGCCTTAGGGCCGAGCGAGACGGCGAGCAACAATCAGGCCGGGTCTGGCGCTGGGAAATTGGTTTTGGATGGAGTCCGTGTAGAGGATCCGGGGTTCAACGTCAAGGCTTTTCACGGGGCGATTTAGGGAGTCCTTCACTTGCATCCGTTAATGGCTGCTACAGCTGCAAAAGCAGGACCAACAAGACCTCGGAAGTGGGCACTTCTGAAACCGGGGGGATTCCTGCCCCCGCAATGGCCATGAGGTCGAGGTGACTGGTCGTGATTGGTGGTCGCAAACCATTGTGGTCAGACACCCAGCCAGAGGGGAACGCAAACGGGAAACTGGAGGAGAACACCAGGAAGGGCTCTGGCTCTCAGCAAAGCTCGAGCTCCAAGTGCAACTCGTGGGCCGAGAAGGACAACAGCGAGAAGGACAACTGGTTGTCCGGCGTGGGCCGAGAAGGACAAAAGCTGGTTGTCCGAAAAGGACCCATCAAGTGGGCCGCACCTTCACGGTTCTTCGTCGTGGAAGACCAACAGCCACCCGAACAGTTCGGAGAAGACGAAGGTGGTGGCGGACGATGCGCACGATCTGTGCAGACCGGGGCAGTGCGCGAGGAACTCCTGGCGGACCCCAGCCACGAAGGGGGCGAGCGGCGGCGCTGCGTGCATGTTGTCAACCAACCCCCCCCCCATAAGCCACTGGCAAACGAAACGAGAGACAGACACGAAGCTAACCAACCAGGGACAGGGTTTTCGGTGGGTTTTGTCAGGGCTGAGACTTGGGGCCTCCAGCGTACACTCGAAGCCAACAAGCAACAGTTTACTGGGCCCTGGGGCAAAGTCTGACTGCCCCAGGTCACATGCTGCTCGATTTCCTTCGGCAAGGCCAGGGCGTGCTGGCTGTGGCCTAGCTTTGTCAGCTGCGACCCTGACATCATCATGCTGCCCAGGTCAGAAACTTCATGCTGGATCCCATGTTTCTTGGTGGAGGCCTGATGAAGAGGGCAAAGGGAACCATGCTTTTCTCAAGAGGGCAAGACAAGTGAAAACAAGACTTCAGAAGTGGGCACTTCTGAAACCGGGGGGGTTTAGGAAGTGCCTCTGGAAGTGCCTTTGGAAGTGCTATGGGAGCGATGCTCTTCTCCTGCTTCAGGCAGCGGGCGGCTGGCCTTTTGAGCGGGGGCCTTGGTCGATTGAAGCATTGGAAAGGCGCATTGCACTCAAGTATGAGAAATACAACTGTGGCCGCAAGTTCTTTTTGGATGGCAAGCTGTGAGCATCAAAACAGCTTGCTTGGTCTCAGCGCCGCGCCTCTCAACAGCAATGTGTCCACACATCCCGACAGGGCACAAGACTTGACTCGCGCCAGCAGCGGCTGTCATCCGCGTGAGCACTTGCATGGCATCATTCCACTACCAAGCGTCCACACCTAAATGCTCAGTACGTAGACAGTCACAGAGTCAGAGTGACAGTGAAAGCAGCGCAGAATTCATTTGAAACCGGTGAGCCGCCATCATGATACCTGGTTTCCGCATTGGCAGCGAAAGCTTCCCTCCCAGAAAGCCAGCTGTGCTACAGAGGGGCCACGCGGGAGGCGACAACAAGGAGAACTCACCCCCGGCGCAATCGTGCAATGTTTCATCCAGCAGCCGCGACATCATCGTGGTTTCCCCTGGCAGCAACAGCTTAGGAACCCCTTCAAAGAAAGCTGCCCATGAATCAGACATGTAAGAACCACATGTGGAGCCCCGAGTCCGCAAAGCGTGCAGTCTCAATCACCTACAGCCCCGCAGGTCCTCCGCTTTGCGACGCATATGTTTAGGGAGCCATACAGCAAGCTAAGGAGCAAGAGCCCTGGGGCCACAACCTGTGCATTGAGCAGCACATGACAATGAGACCCAGCTGCGAACCCTCAGATTTTCAGAAGTGCCATGGAACCAGCAACCCAGCACACCAAGCTGTGAACCCTCAAGTCCCCGATGAAACGCCTTAGGAACCCCTTCAAAGAAGGCTGCCCAAATGAGCAAGACACGTAAGAACCGCATGTGGAGCCCCGAGTCCACCAAGCGTGCAGTCTCAATCACCTACAGCTCCGCAGGTCCTCCATTATTTTGTGATGTGCATGTTTAAAAGCTAAGGAGCAAGCCCTGGGTGAGAATTCCATAAGTCCCGTCCTGGGGTTAAAATTCCAGAAGTCCCATGCAATCCCTTCAAAGAAAGCTGCCCATAAATAAGACATGTAAGAACCACATGTGGAGCCCCGAGTCCGCAAAGCGTGCAGTCTCAATCACCTACAGCCCCGCAGGTCCTCCGTTTTGCGATGTGCATGTTTAGGGAGCCATACAACAAGCTAAGGAGCAAGAGCCCTGGGGCCACAACCTGTGCATTGAGCAGCACATAAGACCCAGCTGCGAACCCCCATGGAACCAGCAACCCAGCAGACCAAGCTGTGAACCCTCGATATTGTTATGCTGATGCCCAGCTGCTCCCGAGTGGATTTGGGCGCGTGTGCCTCTGTGCGATTCTGTTTCCAACCTCCTGCCTCCCAGACCTGCCTCTAGCGCGAGACACAAGAAGTAGTAAGCAACCCAGAGAGCATGTTCAAGCTGCCAGTCCTCCCTAGCTACAAGCCGCTTGTGCTGCAAGCCCAGCTGGGACGCAGCCTTCTCCAAGATATTCTTCTTCAGCTGCAGCCTGGGGCGCCAGAGAATGCCCCAGGACCCAGTGGGTCTGTAGTAATTATTGAGTACGGCTAGCAGAAAGTGCGATAGACTCTGGGTGGGGGGTTTCTGGAGGGGCATCGCTGCGATAGTGGTGTCCTGAGTCATGCCCTAAACCCTGAACCCTAAACCCCCAAACGGCAGTTGAGCTTGACAGCTTAACTTAGCTGTCGGGGTTTGAGTGGAACCTGAGGAGGTCTGTACTTGTTTGCTATCCATCTCGAGCCTGACCAATTCTTCCTTGGGGGACCGCTATCGCAGCGACCCCCCCTCATGATCACTTGTTTTTCAGGACTTTCCCTCAGGCCACTACTGTCCATATGCTTAGCATTTGTCCTTAAGACCCAAAAATTCGTGCCGTTTAAGGGAATATATACGGATATATAGAGTTTGGGGCTTAAGATTTAGGTTAAGGGTCCATGTAGCCAGTAACTTGGTACTTGTCGGTTTGACCACTAGTAGTTGCAATACAGGCTTTGGGCAAGCATTGGATGATTGGGTACTTGGATCCTGAGTAGGGAAGTGCTGCGGCGGGAACATGATTGGCGTAGACACCCTACTCGTATCACACTCTGGCTCAGTTTCAAAATAAAACTTCCTGATAACCCTTGTTGGAAGCGTTAAACCCATGAGCTCCACGCAAAAATGTCCAAGGATTTGGGGCTCTTTGAAAGTAGACTTTTGACCCTAAACCGAAAAATCTAAACCTTAAGCCCTAATTTTTGTCCTGGATCATGTGGATGTAAGGCAGGGCGGGAAACGTGTCTGGGAGCACAGCATGTCGGCAGCGAGTGTCAGCAGGCATACACATCAAAGATGGTTCCATGGGTTAGGGTTCAGGGTTTCGTTCAGGGCTTTGGGTTTAGGGTTCAGGGATTAGGGTTTGGGTTGGGGTTTAGGATATGAGATTTCGAGTTAGGGGCGGGTAGTTATTAGGCAAGTAGTACAGGCAGATGCAATCCGCTTGCAGGAGGCCTACATAGACCTCGTATAGCCCGTCCAGATAACTTATATGAGCCGAATGTAGGGGGTACCCAAGTGGCAACTACCCAACTGGAAGTTTCGGGTAATATCAAAAGAAGTGGTTGGGCATAAGCCTCAACATAAGCCTGCCATGTGTGATCAAGCCACCAGTGCGCTCAAGATACTTTGTTTTTTTCTTGCCACTTCACCGACACCGGAATCTCTACATTAGCCCTAGAACAGCCCAAAACCGCATTAGTCCCCTCCCTCAGAATCCGACCAAGAACCCTTCTCATGACAAAGCTTCCCCTATGAAATCGATTGGTAGAAGATCTAGAACATATGTATGTATCTATGTGAGGTGGGAGTCCATCATTATCGCCGGGAGGAGACTATCGCTAAACCTGCAGGAAGATTTCCAAGCACAAAAGTAGTGTGAACCCTAAACCTGAATCCTAAGCCCTACATCCTAGATCCTAAGCCCTAAATCCTAAATCCTAGATCCTAAGCCCTAAATCTCCTAGATCGTAAACTCTAAATCCTAAACCCTGAATCCTAAACCCTAAATCCTAAATCCTAGATCCATCTAGATCCTAAACCCTAAATCCTAGATCCTAGACCCGAAGGCAGATTTCAAGAGCTCATATGTGGGCGACCTATATTGTGACACGCCCCTGGTTCGAGCACTGCCTTGGGCTTCTTATTCTCATCCATACTGCTATCATTGGAGTCGACATCCAGTTGTCCCTAGGCCAGTGTTTAGGTTTAGGGTTTTGGATTTAGGGTTCAGGATTTAGGGTTTAGGGCTTGGAGTTCTGTGTTTATGCTTGAAAAAGTTGAGTGTGGAGAGCTTGGCAGGTCACAGTTGAAGATTTTGGGTTCATGCTTGGCGTTGACTCTGGCATATCTTGTTAGATTGATGGTAACCCTTCTGAAGATCATCAAGACATGCTACTGGTACAGCCCCTATAGAACAGACTGCAATTTGACGACCTGGGCCTATTACCAACAGGATGTAATCCTACTGATGCAGCTCGGAGGATGTGATGTAAAATTCATATGAATCATATGAAAAATCAAAAATGTGCTCTCCAATATTCGGTGTGCTCCACATACCCCCTCCTTGCCACTTGGGGGACGCCTACAGGAGAGTAGCATCAACGGCTCTTTTGACTTGCCCAGAATTTCATACATCATGAACCGTGTGAGAGCTGCTGCTGTGGATGGAAGAGACGTTGCACCACTTGTATACCCCATATCCTAGGACATTTGTTGTTGACAAGCAAAGATCTTTGCTGTGCTTGGTTTTGTCAAAGATCTTCCCCTAAGGTTCCAAGTACAACGTATATTCACATACTTACCCAAAATCTGTACCACTGCTACTATTACTCCCTAAACCCTAAACCCTAATTATTGGGTGCTTGGACCCTTAGGGTTAAGCAAAATTTTTGGGGAAAGCCTCAGACGCGTCTCCAAACTATCCTGAGCTGCATTGATGTGCCTGGAAAGCCTGAATCCTTTCTTGCGGGGTTTAAGTTTTAGGGGTTCAAGGCTTAGGATTTAGGGTTTATGATTAGGGGTTTAGGGTGGGGTATAGGAGCCCCCACTACCTCCGGGGTCGGTGGAAGCAAACGTTTGGAGAAAGACGCAACTACTGTTGACATGAAAGATCCTGCATGACCTTGTATATTATAGCGATCCCTCTATACTTAAATTAACAACCCCCCGCCCTCTCATATTAGATATGTCCCCTGATATATACGGGGGTTAATACTAGTATGAACGGGTTACTACAGTTCCAAGCAGTAGCTGAACCCGAAGCTTAGGATCATTCAGGATTGTTAGTAAAAACCTCAAAGCCTAAACCCTACCCCATGAAACCACAAAATCTATATAGCTAGAGACATCGCAGAACAACATATATGTCCCCATATACCCCTTTAACGATACATCCGATCACGTGGGATGTTTAGTTTCAACTGTAGCTAGTCCAACCGGTTCTGAAACCCCGGACCATAAACCCTCCATCCTAAACCCTAACCCTTGCCATCCCTGCGTGAAGTATTCCGGGCTTCTATATGGCTTCTGGTGAGTGCAGAAAAACAGGGTTGCTTATTGGTGCATGTATGTTTGGGTGTCCAACTTGTGGAACCCGGACTTAACATCCTACTTCCGCGTTGCAACCCCCGCCCCCGGGTATGGTCCCCATTTAGGATGACGTGATACACGAACCACGAACTTTCCGTAAAACCTATCTAAACCCTCTTTTTTAAGCCCGTCTATAAAGGCTCGCAACAGGACCTATAAGACCCCATAAACCTTTATGATTTATGAAGCAATATAACATCTAATCAGAAGCATTCCAGACAATTGTTGACCTTTCTGTGTTTTCAAACCCCTTAGACAGTCTTTTGAACCATTCATAAACCTACTATAAACCCATGCGCCCCAGAAGCCTTATAGAAACCCTTCATAAAGATTATTTGTCCATCTAAACTCTTTATAAACGTAATTGAAACTGCGAACCCCGAACCAGGCGGCGGGTATCAGGCTAATCATACTCTAGATACTTGACCATTGGGAGGGTGGGGGCCGTGAATGCTGACGCATACATACCTCCATAAACCCTTTTCAATGGCTCTTAAACCCCAAGCAGTCAAGGACTTTGGACGGCAGTGATTCGCCATGGCTGATTACTGTCGCTGCTTGGTGGTTGTGATTTTTCGGTTCAAGGCTTATAACAGGCTTCAGGGCTTAGGGCTTCAGGTTTTCTGGGGAATGAACGAGTCAGATGGAACCATTATTTAACAGGATCAGATAGGGACGGGACTACTATCAGAAGCACTTCTCCATTTCCACACTGAACCCTATATACTCTCTAAACAGTTGTACGTTTGTTTCCGTGTTCTCTTCCTCTCTCTACTGCCCTAAGGGTCCAAGGACCAGAATGATAGGGTTTTCGGGCCCAAGTACCATTAATATTATAGTATTTGGGCCCTGAAACCCTATTATTTAGGTCCTTGGACCCTTAGGGCTGACCCCTAAACCCAAAAACCTAAACCCTAAACCAGCAAGGCTGATTTCTTCTTTCTGGCGTGCTATACGACGGAGTTTGTCCTGCGGCTGCTGGCGATGGGAGCCTTGCCGTGTCAGACACAGTAACCTTTAGGTTTAGGGTTTAGGGTACCTTCAAAGGGGGATTTTGGGGTGTACAGGGATTTATAGGGATAAGGGTTTGGGGTTTATAGGGTTAAGGAGGTATCAGGGGTTTAGAGCTTTGGGGTTTGTATAGCCTTTGGGTCGCAGGCTTCATGATTTGTGGTTTCTACAGGTTGGGTTTTAGGGTTTAGGGTTTTGGTGCTTGGGGTTTTAGGCTGCGTATGGTTTTGCAATACAACGCCATGATATTGGAGCATAGAACTGGGATGACCCTAAACCCTTAGACCTAAACCGTCAGCCCTGGGGGCCGACAATCCTCATCAGCCCATGTTTGACCTTAGACCCTCAGCCCTACACCCCAAGCCCTAAACCCTAAATCCTATATCCTAAGCCCTATACCCTAAGCCCTATACCCTAAGCCCTAGACCCTAAGCCCTACACCCCAAGCCCTAAACCCTAAATCCTACATCCTAAACCCTATACCCTAAGCACTAAGCCCTAAACCCTAAGCCCTAAACCTGTACCCTGAGCACTAAGCCTTAAACCCCTAAACCCCACCCCATCTTTGAGCGATGTTTTCGTCTCTTTTGTCTTCTGCATAGGTGCCACTTCTCAGCCTTGCTGTTCACAGGGTAGGGTCTTAGGGTCTTAGGGTCTGTGGGGTCTAGGGTTTAGGGTAAAGTTTAGGGTTTAGGGTCTAGGGTTTAGGGTAAAGTTCAGGGTTTAGGGTCCAGGGTTTAGGGTAAAGTTTAGGGCTTAGGGTTAAGGGTTTAGGGTAAAGTTTTGGGTTTAGGGTGTGCGTAGGCCTAAGAGATAAATTCAGACAATGGACAGCTGTCATCCGGATAACTTGGGAATTTCTTCGTCCTGGAATCGGCAGCTTCTCCCAACCTCCTGATGCCACACGTCGGAAAACGGTGAAGAAGTCAAGAAGACCCCATATGATCATATATATATATATATGTATGTATATATATATATATATATATCTGTATATACATACCTTCATAGTACTGCCCCCTTCCCGAACCTGTCTTTTGAGTTGGGCCAGGCACTTTCAGCAGACTTTGCAGCCCAAAAGATTCTAGACTAGAAATCGCGAGGCGAGATTGCTCAACGCGAACAGAAACAGTCAAAGCAAAGTCGAGTTTTTGGACATCCCAGTTTCAGGTTCCAAAAGTTCTGAAAACTTAAAGCTCAACTAACTATTGGTTGCAAGTCGAAAATTTCAAGTCCTGGGGTTTTGGAACTCCAGATTCCCAAAGGTCCGACTATATTTGGAGTTCTTGGGATTCCAAATTTCAGAAAAAGCAAAGAAAACCGAACCCTCCAAAATTTCCACGCACTTCGAAAACCCGAAAACACCCAAATGCTATTAGCAAGTGTTCAAAACTAGGTACCCCAGTAGTACCCCTTTTCCCTTTTTGTTTGGGGTGTCTCCTTATTAAAGCTGAATATTTGGAGACATGATACCCCGCAAAGCCTAAACTCCACACCCTAAAACCTCTGTTCAAGTGTAGTTGCGGCGCCTGGGTAGACCAAAATTTCCTTCTTCCGGCCCTATAGCCAAAACTTGAAACCCTAGACTTGTTTGTGTCCACCCTAAACCTTAAACCCCAAACCTCCACCCAGACTTTAAGCCCCCCCCCAGCCTAGGCCCCAAGCCTTCAACCCTGACTCCTAGATGCTTAGGGTTTAGGGGTTTAGGGTTTGGTTTAGGGTCAGCCCTATGTAAACCCTAAGATCTATAAACCCTGAATTGAACTCTAGACTTGTGTCCAGCCTGCTGGCCTGCCACCATTCGATTGATGTGCCTGTGTGGCAACCGATCGCGGATCCTGAGGTCGAAATCTCGAATATGAGTTTTAGGGTCATAAGTGCCTACATAGGGTTTGGGGTATGGGGTTTAGGGCTTAGGGATACTTGGAGGCCCATGGGACTTAGTAAGCACTTATAACTGGGCTTATAACCCTACTTATAATCCTCCTAAATAGGCTTATACGGCAGGTTATCCCAATTATAGGTAGGGTTATAATCCCAATTATAAGTGGTATTTCCCATGGGCCTCCAAGTACCCTGAACCCTAAATTTGAAAGAAGGACGGTCAGACAGAAACCTACACAGAGACGGTGCCTGGGCTAACCCGCGTTTTACTTACAGGTGCTGCAGGGCTGGTTTAGGATTTAGGGGTTTTGTGTTCACTTGGAGGTCCGTTGTACTTATAACTTATAACCTACTTAGTAACTGTGGTTATCACCTATTTATAAGCCCCATAACTACAGTTACCCTACATGTGATTGGGTTATAACTACAGTTACTAAGTAGCTTATAAGTAAAACGGACCTCCAAGCAGGCTTTGAAGTGAATATTGGCATTGCTGTAAGAGTATATTTGAGAAACATTTTTCTCCTAAGGGTCCAAGTACTTAATAATCATATACCTATCCATTAAAATTGTACTATACTTACTATTATCCAAAACCCAAGTACTTGGACCCTCTGGGTTCTGTAGATTGACTTAAGAAGCACTAGTAAGCGTAGGGTTGGGGTGCTTAGGGTGAGAGGATTTGCAGCGGGTTGGGTCAGGATGGAAGACAGCAAATTTGACCATCGGTATATCCCCTACTATAGATAACAACAAGGAAGCTGAGCACAACAAATTTGGGGACAGGCTCGCACTTCACTTCCTTACCTTCCCAGAAGTAGTATGGAAGACTATATAGGCCTTTGACAACACAAGAAGATCATGAAGATACTCCCTGTTTTGTGCACGTTGCCCCTAAACCTTAAAGCTTGTTAGTTGATGTCCTTGCCGCGGCAGGTGCAAGTTGGCTCCTCCTGTTCATGTTTATAATTCGACCGCGAGACCCTAAACCCTAAACAGGATTTGTAGCATGTTTCATTAGATTTCTGTCACGAGGTCCAGGCTTGGCACGAAAGCCACCTTAGAGTATAGCCCCTCTTAAGTAGAGAGATTATGGCTTCGGGTGAATTATAATAAGATCCCCCTCTACCCCATATTCTATCTACTGAAGGGCAGGTAGAATCCCTTAGCCCCTTCTGGCTAGCAGAATTTGATCCTAGGTCCGGCTGAATTAGCAAAAAACAGGCATGTATTGCCAGCATGTCTGAGAAGCCAAGTACCATCATGTATTTGAGGTGTAGGTCAAAAAACATTCACGGGTTCTGCAAGTTTTGGGTGACGGCGCCTCT
>CAJNIZ010008933.1:0-10043 GCA_905231905.1 Symbiodinium pilosum
TAAACCCCCTGAAACCCTAATCCCTAACCCCCCTAGATCCCTAAACCTGATCCCTTAACCCCCTAGAACCCTAAACCCTAATCTCTAAACCCTAAACCCTAAACCCGCATCCCTAGACCCTAAACCCTAAACCCTAATCCCTAAACCCTAATCCCTAAACCCTAATCCCTAAACCCTAATCCCTAAACCCTAATCCCAAGTCTTTGAACCAGGCCACCAGCGACAGCTGCACCAAAGCAAAGACCATCGCGCAGCAGCCGTACACCCTGGAGTTACAGCTGCATTTTATGGGAGTTCACAGGTTTAGGGTTTAGGGGTCTAGGGGTGTAGGGGTTTAGGGGTTGAGGGTTTGGGGGGGTTAGGGTCTAGGGGTGTGGGTGTTGAGGGTTTAGGGGTTGAGGGTTTGGCTGGTTAGGGTCTAGGGGTGTGGGTGTTGAGGGTTTAGGGGTTGAGGGTTTGGGGGGGTTAGGGTTTATGGTTCGGGGTTTATGGTTTAGGGCCTTTTTTTGAATATTATATTAAGCGATTACAGTTATTCACTTTGTATCCATATTATCACCTGAACAGCTATCCAGTGTCCTTTAAGGTTTTATTGTTTATCCCGAACACCATGGAGATTATGGCATTTGGGGCCTGAAGCCCCAGTATTTGGATAGTTGGATGCTTAGGACAAGCTTTATCTATCTAATTTCAGGCTCCCACACTACGACTTGGGTGGGTGATTTAGTCATTGAGTCTTACTTGATCTTCATGGGCCATTCAGGGTTCACGGTCTAGAGTTATATGGAGTTGCAAGTGCCCAAGTTTCGGTTGTACGCAGAGGTATGTAAGTGACTTCTAACCCTAAACTCTAAACGCCACACTCCCCATCCCTAGGCCTGAAGCAACTACCCCAAGGGTAAAGTTGTTTTACTACACCGGGCCCACTGTACGGAACACTGAAAGCTTCTTTTTGATAGTATCACAATGAGGACCCAGACCCTTGCACCTTCTTTCGGGGAGGAACCCGAATCCACACTGCGCTTGACAGGTGTACTGGCTGAACCCTAAACCCTAAACTAAAAAAACTCGGGCTAAATCCAAAACCCGAAGTAGGTCGACCTGAGCGCTAAACCCTAAACCCAAAGCTAAGTAAACATTCGGGCCAAGCCTTAAACCCTAAACTAAGTAAACCTCAGGGCTAACCCTGAACTTCAAACTATGTAAACCTCGCGGCTAAACCCTAGACCCTCCAAAACCCTAAATTAAGTAACCCGTTGGGCTAAACCCTCAAACCTGAACTCTAAACTAAGTAAACCTTGTGGGCAAAGCCTTAAACGAAGTAAACCAAGTAAACCTGAGGGCTTAGCCCTGGTGAGTTTCAAAGGGCCTGGAAATGGGATGCAAAAGTCAGACCCGACACCAAGACCTCATCCACGTGTGTGTGTGTGTATATATATATATCTATATATATATATAGAGTCACAAGGGTTCAGGGATTTAGCGTCCAGGAATTAGGATGTAGCGTTTAGGGTTATATATGTATACACTGAGGACCCTAGACCCTAAACCCTAAACCGGGGAGATCTGAGGACGACTACATTTGAGCGCTTCAGAATTGCCAGAGCAGTCTCCAGTGTGGAGCGACGTACCCTGAACTGGGTTTAGGGTTCAGGGTTTAGGTCTGGACCCCTGATTAGTACATCCCCCCCTTTCAAGGGCCCTCATATTATAGATCCGCATTATGGTCCCTACTAAGGGGAGAAGATTTATTAATCACGGGTTTACATTACCCTGAACTGGGAGGGTTTATAGGGTTTAAGGCTCAGGGTTCATGTTTTAGGTCTAGGAGTTCTTTTCAAAGGAGATGTATAGGAATCATGCATTCTAGGTAACTGGAAGTCGGTTTTGAAGTCGCTGCGTACTTAGGAACTCAAGCCTTGGTGTGGATGTTATATGAGCCATCGTCTAAACTCCTTGAAAGGGGTTATATAAGTAATTCGATATGGGATTACCATAGGGGTTACTAAGGGGGATACTAGGAGTTTAGGCTATGGCTCATATGCGAACCCTGAAGGGTTTCAGGGTTTAGGGGTTAGGGTTTAGGGTTCAGGGGTGTGGATGAACTCCTGATCTCTGCTCCCGTGCCCATCAACACGTGGAAGAGACCAGCTCTCGAAGCGCCTGTCTCCGCCAAGTGCCCTAGAGACGTTTGCTTCTGCAATGATATTTAAATTTGTGAAGAAGCCCATGTGTGATTGTAGTTTCCATTCCCGATTTCTGTTCTTCCCATGTAGACACACCCAGTTCAACGGAGCTATTCGCTGCAGCATGGAGATGTACAGCGTGCTTAGCGGCCCTGCGTGGGCGGGGTAGCGCTACATCGGCGGCGTGGCTGATGCTTTCTTTCCTCCCCAAGCAGAGAGAAAACATGAAGCGGAGCATGTTCTAGATTTGACACGCCCATATTCTGGCATTCTAGCTGGGAAAAGATGACTAGAGCACGAGGGTGCTGCAATCGTTTCTTCTATATGTTCTAGTGTCATGGAGACAGGGTATGCGTAGCTCTGTTCAGTCGCCAGTCTAATTCTAACACGTTTTGGCATTAATGGGCTATGGACGCACAAGGCTACGGGCAACAACATGTCCATCAGAACGATTTGGCTGTGCAGGGTACCTATACCTCAGAATGAAGTATCTGCTGTCATCAGCCAGCACGCTGCTTACCACAAGCCAGAGACCCAAGCTGGAACCTGCCGAGATTGCACATGGCACAGGATTTGCAAGTGCAGAGATCTGGGCATGGGGACGTGGTTGGGGTGCGGAGGCCCTTTCGGCACTCAAGACTTCACATAGGGCTTGAGACGATTTGTGGTCCTCACTTTAAGTAAACCAGGGTTCGCGGAGCTGTGCGAGAAGCAGGTTACTTTGCCAGGTGACTTTGCTGCCTGCTTGTTGAATTAAGCCCGGGCTATAACCAGAAAATATCCTGCAGCCCCTTATCCTTCTAAATATAGATACTGCAGAAGACACCACAGTGTTTCGTTTCTCAATATGGTAGTTTCCCTAAATAAGGGGGCCCAACATAAACCCCAATATATTATAGTCCTTATTATGGGGACCCCAAAAAAGGTACCCCTAATTTTGGGAAACCCCCATATACCTACCTAACTTTCAAAATTGCGATCGAACATGAGGCTGCTGGCACGTAAGTACACACATGGCATGGCATTGTCTTCCAGAGATCTCTGGCGTTGTGCGAGGCAGCATTTTAGGGTTTAGAGTTTAGGGTTTGAGGATCTAGGGGAATTAGGGTTTAGGGTTCAGGGATTAGGGTTTAGGGTTTAGGGAGCATTGAAACTCTTGAAGAAAGAAGTCCAACATCGCGGTCCAGCTAGGCTCTTGTGGTATAAAGTCTTGCACAGGCCAGTCCCAAACGGGATGGGACGTCGATTGTAGGCCGGAGATGGAAACACCACTTCATGGAAGGCTTGAACTTGGATACTTCCCCCAACTCAGTAATACATATAAATATGAATGTGTATATATATATATGTATATATATGCATATATGTATATATAGTTGAAAGGTAGGCCTTTCACGGGGTACATTTTTGAATAAGTATATGTGTATATATATATATGTATATCATACAACTATGGATAGGCCTTAGAATTTTTTCCATTACAGATTGTTACTTGGCATCGACAGTAGTAAAGAGTTAGAGGTGTACTGGGTTGCTGTTGGCATGTCTACCCAAGGGCACCCATGTAGTTGGTTTTGCAGGGTTGCGTCTAAGGAAGTTAGATGAAATTGCTGTAATAAGGGATATCTAGGCTAGGCTTACGGGATTAGGGCTTAGGGCTACTATAACAAGGAGTCCTCGTAATTCACTTTATACCCATATTATGGTATGTTGATTTGAGTTCCTTTGCAGCAACCCAGTTTGGGTTTCTTGTGTTGTTTAGTAAGAGGTCACAATATACTACCAAAACAGCAACTGCATCAGAGGCTCTAGGTAGCCATATATGTGCCTTGTGGGTTCGCGGTTGATCCTACATCTGAACTTTTGTTTTTCCGAGGTGGCGTTCTAACGGCCATCTCAGCTTAGAGTTAGGCAGTGGTTTCTTCCATGGCACACGGGCTATCACGAAGGAGCTTCGCGTGTTTCCTTCCCTGGAGTAGACGCCGGTGATGGCAGGATCTGGAGGGTAGAGGCTGTAGAGCTTTCATCAAGGCTATGGGTGGCTTTGGATGTAACCCAGAGGGTCCATGTACCCTATAATTAGGTACTTGGGATTTGGGTAATAGTAATTATAGTACAGGTTTTGGGTAAGTATATGATTATTGGGTACTTGGACCCTTAGGGTAATGTATGATGTTACATGTGTTGTTGTAATAGAAGCAGATCTGCCATCTGTACAGCTGCAAAGTCTTGCAGGCACACGAGAACCCTGACTTGAGTTTCTTCATGATACTCGGTAGGTAGGGAAAAACCCAAGCAGCAACCAGGCAGCATCCTTCATTCCGTCCGCGGCAGTATTATGGAAAACATGAGCATCAACCAGGCATCATCCTACATTCCGTCAGCGGTAGTGTTATGGATAACGCTCGTGCTACGTAATTTACCTACATAGGGCTCAGCAACAAACATGTCTCAATGCAGTGGGTCTTTTTTTGCTAAGCCTTGCTTCGCCAATCTTGTTCTTCTGACATACGGGGATGACCCACCCCTATCTCAGAGAAAGCCTGATCCCGGAACCATTTCTGAATCAATGATTAATGGTGGTCGTACAAAAACGGTTGCGGAAGTGCTTGCAGCAAAATGCTTGCTAGATTCCTTCAAACGGGCGTATCGAAGGCCATAGGACACAGACTTGATGCGTATAAAGAACACCGGAACCGTGTTTGCAGTTTTCCACCACAAGCTTGGCCATATCGCGTGCCGTCCTACAACGCCGTCACCACCACCGCTGCCGTGCCGCCACCACCACCACCACTACCAGCACCAATGCCACCACCACAAGACCGCCTGCTTCTGCCACTCCTCTTCCTGCTGCTGCTTCTGCTGCGGCGTCTACTGCGTTAACGACGGCGGCTATAGCTACAGCGCCACCACGACCATGACAACGACGCTGCACCTTGACCATTGACGAACCTACTGCATCGGCGACGACCATGATGGCATTCACGGCGGTGTTGGCAACGATGAGCCAAGTATAACATTACGATAAATAGAACGACCTTGACAACGACGAGGGCGATCTTGACATCAACTGCGACCACACCTGTGACTACCAAGTCGATTCTACTCATCTTCTTCCGTGTATCCTTTGTACTCACACGCTTCCTGCCTAATGCTGCTACTATACGACAATGACAGCTACCGTGCTTGTAAGGACATTTGCAATTACTTGCCGGCGTTGCAGCTTGCAAGGTTAGTACTTTCGGACAAAGTGCACGCCCATACAGCATGTTTTTGAGTTTAAACTGCACGACACAATCCCCAAATTCATAACCCTAAACCCCTGAACCCGACATAAGAAACCTTAAATCCCCAAATCCTATAAGCCATAAAGCCAAGGCAGGGCTGCTACCGGTTAGGCATGAGGATGCTCATTTTGACCCTGAGGATCCAGGTACCCAAGCCGCGTGCGCCTGATGGTACCTGGGGCTCCTATGGGGTGGGCCCCCTGATTCGGAAAAACAAAGGAGCTGTGGTCGAAAACAGTCACACTTATCTCGTGCTTACAACCCAAAACACTTAACCTTGAGACGTGCATGTTCAACTGAGTAGTATTTTATTTGGGAATACTATGGTACCCGCCATAGAGTAAGATCATATCCTCCTTTTGGGGTATAGTATTTAAATTCTATATAAGGAATGATATCTTACTGGGTTTAACCACCAGAAACAACGCTGCTCAACTTATGCTTGAGGGGGCCTTCCTCCCTGCAGCAGGGTGAGAGACTGACATGCTTCCGGTTCATATCTGGCGCAGATGCAGTCCGAAAAATCTAGGATCTTCAGGGGGGGGGGGACAGCGGAGGTAGTTCGAGGAAAGCCTCGGGAACCCTCAGCCGTAAACCCGAAACTTTCGACACTGTTCCCTTTCTTGGATCATCTTTGGACTTAGTGAGTGTACCTACTATCCCTGGTAACCCCTATCGTAAGCCCTATAACCCCAGTTGCTAAGTAGACTTACTCAGTCAAGAGGATGCGCGGATTGTCCAAGTTGGTGTCCCCCCCCTTTCGGATTCTACAGGCAACCACGGTTGCAGGCAGGCGATGCCTTATTCTGCAAGAATTATCTCATCAAACTCAAAGTTGTTGAACTAAAGGTGAATTGGGGATCCTGGGCAGACACACGCAGTAGCTGTAAGCTTATATCTATCCAAAAGTAAACAAAACATTGGTAAAGGCCTGTTGATAAGCACTAGTGGGGTCGAAAACTATCTTTCAAGTGGTGGTAGTGATAGGCCACTACTGGAAAGAGGTAGCGTTGGTCCCGCCGCCACATAGTGCAGCAGGGACATTGCCAACCAGGCTGGCTCCCTTAAAGGGAGGGCTGAGAGAACTGTGAAGTGCAATACTGGAGGCCCTTTAAGGTTTCTCCAGGGACTCCTATTCCTTTTCCGGGTTTGTTTAAGGTTTGATTATGGTAAGGTTTCCTTGCACTTTACCTGACTGAAAATTACCTACACGGGAGGCTGTGGGTATGGTCGCGGATGTAAGGTTAGACCACATTTCGCGAACGCTAAGGGCGTAAGTGAGGGACCAATATACGGCTTCCAATGTTCCTTCCCAACAGTGCCATAATCCGTGCTACCTGTTCAAGTTTTTTTGATTCTTTTTTGATAGGAACTGTTTCCCATAATTACTGTCTTCGTGAAGAGTAGTGACCGTCATTATATTACTGTTATTATCATTATTACCGTTATGCTTGCTGTACATGCAGTACTTCGACAATGCTGTTTTTTAGTGCTACAATAATTTTCGAATTTGGGGTTTGACAGGACGTGCTTAGGTTGTTGCATATTACCCGTGTTGTTTCGGCCACTCGTAAGACAAAGGGCTTTTGATTCATCATTGCAAGCTTACCCCCTAAACACTAAACTCGCTTAAACCCTAAACCCTGAACCCACTGAAACCCTAAACCCTAAAAACACTCATAAACCCTAAACTCCAAAACATACCGGACAATGAGAGCTCCAACCCGGCATGGTGGGCTCTGAGCAAGCAGTGTTGTAGACCTATATGAGCTATGCTCTAAACTCTTCAAACGGTGTTGTATAGGTGATTCAATGGGGGAGTGTTATACGGCCATTCTAGGGGGCATGAAGGGGGATACTTGGAGTTTGGACCCTAAGCCCTAAACCCTAAACCCTATAGTACAGGGGTGATTAAGGGGGATGCTAGGAGTTTCGACCCTAAGCCCTAAGCCCTAAACCCTATCGTACAGGGGTTATTAAGGGGGATGCTAGGAGTTTCGACCCTAAACCCTAAGCCCTAAACACTGTACTATAAGGGCTATTAAGAAGGGTACTAGGAGTTTAGACTATAGCTCTTATGCCATAACTCTCTTGGCCTGTCCTGCATTTAAAGCTCTGAAACCTACGCACAAAAACCAGTTTCCGTTTTCTTTTTCTATTCCCTCCTATATTGGCAATAGTGTAAACTCCTTAAAGGGTTTATACAGGGGATTGTATAGGGGACTGATACTAGGAGTTTAGACTATGGCTCATATTGCCCCTACGTATCTCCATATGTAACTCCTGACTTCAGAGGGCCTGGGGGCTTCCACGAAGCTCTTCCAAGTGCTCTCCACCAAGTTTTTGTCAGTCTAGAGAATCTCACAGGGTCAGGGACTCAGGCTATCTTTCAAGACTGGGACCCTTAATTGGCATTATTTGGCCCCTCATATACTGAGGCCCTAAAAGAGGGTGGAGGTTCTAGGTTCTACTCCTTGCAAAAAACTGGGTTGTTGGCACAACCCTATCCTACTTATTATTGGGCGCCCAAGATCCAGATCACGGAGCCTAGAGGGTATTCTAATGACTGCCTTGCAATGTGCGCAGATATTTCTTTCCATCCCCATGATGTTCGCCATGACTTGCAACCACCCTAAACCCTACACCCTAAGCCCTAAACCCTAAACCCCAACCCAGTCCCAACTTCCCACGGGTAAGATTCACAAGACCCCTTTGGGAGAAGTGTTTGCGACCTTGGGTGATTTCGTTGTTTCAGCCAAAATGGTGTTCTCCACATATGGTGGTCTCCCACAAGTAGGAGTACCACTTAAAGGGGATAACCAGAGCTTTTATAGGGGTTATGTAGGGGTGTATAGGGTGTAGGGGTTTCCATAACTGGGGGTGCCGTTTCGGGAGTCCCGGCAATAAGGATTATAGCCATGGCATTTCAGACGCTCTCTAGTCTCACTTTATCACTTGGATCCACTTAATGCTTTCTTTCCTTGGCGATGAAATTCAAATCTTTTGAGCCGCTCGTCTCTGAGACGCAAGCCCAAAGGGTCCAAAGTACCTATATGGTACAAAGTATGGTTTCTGTAGTAGTAATATCCCTTATGGTTTGTGTAAGTGTTTCCCATATGGGTACTTAGGACCCTTTGGGAAGATACATGTGAGATTCTTGTGACCTTGATCGATGCGCAGACCCACTGCCCGATCCGCTGAGTGAACGCTTCTACACCACCCGGGAAGTTTCTAAAAAGGTTGGGGGCCATTAGGGTGTACGGTTTAGGCACATTTCCTGACAGTTCAAGCACTGGGGAGGTATACCCTTCAATTGACCACACCCGCTTTTGGAAACTGCCATGTGGTGGGCTTATCGGGATTGCCGTGGTTTGGAGGTGGTATGAGCTTCTCCCGCCATGGCCTCCCAAGCAGGAAGAAAATGGGAAGATCCAAACAGTGCAGGTTTTAATATAGGGGCCTAAATAATTACCAATATTATGGTTCCGTATTCCTTGTATGATGATAGTATATGGTACCTCAAATCGACCTCAAGATGATATGAGTAGCAGACTAAATCTATGTAAAAGGACAGTAGTAAGGGAACGGTCATGACGTTATCACTAATATAGCAAAAACCCCGAAAACCGATAGGGGCCAACCCTATTTTTTGGATTGTCCTTTTGGATATGGGCCCCCAAGATGGTTATAACTTCTTATTGTTTCCTCTTTCTTTTTAAAGGGAAGAGCCGAAATCAGAAGAAATCATCATAATAATAATATTCCCAAGCAAAAGAAACCAATGTGCCTCACAGCAGAAGCTGCAGGTTGCCATACAACATCATCAGAGACCGTAAAAGATTAGGGGAAAGCAGCTCCATTATTGCAGTGGCGCGTTGAAATATCCTTACGTGAAGCCTTTCAGGTATCTCAAATGTAGCTGAGCCCCACCGATAGCCCTACCGATACCCCAAATTGAGGGCTTCACGGTCCAAGAAGCCAGATGCCCAGATGTGCCTTCTGAGTACTTCATATTGGCAACGGCTTTCGTATCCTAACCTGCCTACTCTGACCCACGGACTCTCATTTCAAGGCGTTTTGGGCCACATCAACTTGAGTATGGGGAGGCCCGCTAAGTAAAGAGGTTTTTGGAAGTATGGAAAGAGGCACTGCTAGTTCAACAATCACGGAGTGTAATGAAGGTTCAAAACGCTGAAAACCGATAGGGGCCAACCCTAAATCTGATGACTTCTACGCCACATAAGAGATTTAGTCCGGCACTCATATGGGTAATTACTTAGGCCCCTGTAGTAGGGCGTACAGCAGCTACTAAAATTCTGACAGTGGCATTCTTGGAGTTTGTGTGTATGTATGTACATGAGTACGTCTGTATATGTGTAGCCGGTATACATGTACGTACGTACCCACGTATGTATACAGATAGTAGGTATATACGTACGTACGGACGCACGCAGGCATGCAAGCATGTACGTATACAGGCATGCATATATGTCCATATGCAGGCATGCAAGCACATGTATTCATGTATGCACGGATGTGTGTGTTTGTGTGTGTGTGTATGTATGTATGT
>CAJNIZ010008934.1:0-13546 GCA_905231905.1 Symbiodinium pilosum
GGGGGGGGGGGGGGGGGGGCATATTGGTTTGGGTCCATGGTTGTCCTACACCTACAAAGCTGTTTAGGCTTCAGGGCGTAGAGTACAGGAGAGGGACTCGCGAGAGGAGCTTCTGCAAGAAATACATACCACAATATACCACGATATACTCTAAGACTAATATACTACAATATACGGATATAGTGTAGTATTCTGTAATATACGGTAACATACTATAATATATGATAGCGTCTTGAAGGCTCCTGGTCTTGGAAACGGCTCAAAAGATCTGCCCTGGTAATTACACGAAATTCGCTGGTGCTCATGAGGGAATCAAGGAATGGGCAAGAGGGGTCACTATACGGAGGTACATAGACATAGCGACATGAAGGACTGGGCTATAGGGATATACCCAACGTGAATTTGAAATACCCAAAATACTGCTGCATAGGGACTACTATAGTACACTACCACCTAAGCCGTGTTGAGTGGAAGGTATTCTTATGTATTCTTTCATTCCTTCCTTACTAAGCACCACGTAGACGATCGCTACATCGTCTACAGAGGTTCTCACACCTGCTGTGTGTATCTTATAAGAGGACTTTGGGTAACAGCCATGGAAATAAAGGTGCTGCTATAAACGAGGTCATGTAAGGATTATATGAAAGTAAGCTGGTTTTTGAATCTCATATGATAACCGTCTTTCTGTAGGGGTTAGGATCCCTTAAGCTCCCCATGTAGCAACCTGGAAAAACTTTCTCACTCACAACTTGGGTGCTGTCGCAACCTAGTAGCTATATGGCAGGGATAACCTTTAGGACAGTACAAAGTTGTAGGATAAAACAATATCTAGCTGTTATTGGGGGGGGGGCAATATCCAACTCACAATAGACAAGCGTAACGACAACAGCCATCTCAGCAAGGTAAATGCAGGCATTTAACCAATAACAGCCTACTGCTGCTTCATGACAATGGCAAAAGTCCTGTAGAGGGTTAAGGGTATAGAGCAAACCAAACTCTGACATACATGAACACTGCCCGTGATGGTGGCAGAACAATTTCCCGATCTCTGAATTTGAACTACGAACCCTAGTACCTGATCCCGAATGCAAGGGATTATAGTGAATTTGAAGCTCCCCCTAAACCCTAAACTCTTTTGGGCTCAGGGTTTAGGCCTGAACCCATATTTGCAGACCTCCCCAAACCCTAAACCTGTCTGCAGACACGCTTCCAAAGGCCCGTTGAGCAGCTTCTCTAAATGGAAGTCGCGGCTCCAGGGCGCTCCTTTAAGGTTTACGGCTTAGGGCTTAGGGAGGAAGGTTTAGGGATTAGGGAGGAGTGTTTAGGGTTTAGGGAGGAACTTTTTGGCTTAGGAAGGACAATTTAGGGTTTAGGGAGGAGGGGACAGAACTCCATTTCCGTTACCCAAAGGGTCCAAGTACCCAATAAGTAGGTACTTGGGATTAGGGAGATAGCAATCGTAGTACAGGTTTTTGGGTAAGTAAATGATTATTGAACACATGGACCCGTATGGATATATGATAGATACTGATAAGATGGGTTGTACCTACCTCAGATAAGATTATGGCTTTTCAGAGTTATAAATTCTGTAACCTTGGCTTTACTGAGACGTAGCAATAACCCTAAAGGTCCAAGGACCCAAATGATAGGGTTTTTAGGCCCAAATACTATAATATTAATGGTATTTGGCCCGGAAGCCCTATTATTTGTGTCCTTGGACCCTGAGGGTCAATCACAATTCTTTTTGGGCTCAAACAAGCCCATTGGCTGGGTAGGGGACTGTTTCCAAAGTAGGGAGCTGTTTAGGGTTTAGGATCATCCCCACAATTTAGGGACCACTTGCTGAAAGGACTGGTTAGACCCATGAAGACAACATCGAGGTTTACTGTCTACTAACTGTATGTGCATTACAAGTAAAGCTTACTTTGCTGCTATATCGAGGTAGCCCAAAACTACGGGTGCCTTTGCGAAGGTCCCTAGAATAAGCATAATGGCATTTTATGGTCCATACTGAGGTCCGTCTATTTTGGAGACCCACCATAACCGTAAACCCTAAGCCCTTACAATCTCAAAGGGTGTACCAACAGTATTCATCCAAGCTTGTATATTATGACCTGGGATTCACGCGCAAAAACTTCCAACCTCAAGCCCTAAGTGCGGGTTTAGGGTTTAGAACTTAGTCCTGGATGTGGCACCCTGCTCAATCACCCTAAACCCTAAGCCTTAAACCTTAAACCTTAAACCCTAAACCCAAAGCCCTAAAGGATCACAACCTTCCATCCTGGTCTTTGGCAACAGGTATGAGGCTGGCTGCTGGCGATATTGGGAGAATGGAAAAGAAATGGAAACTATTTTTGTCTTGGGTTTAGGGACTGACCTTGCGCAATGTGTGTCCCAGGAGGTTGCAAGGCCTTGACAGCTGCCAACTCCTTCGGCTGTCAGCTGCTGATTGACTAGAAGAAAGTCCCCCTTAAATAGACTGAATATGGGGTATATGGGGATCTTATCATAATATACCCAAAGCCATATTCTATCTACTTCAGGGGGACTATACGTTGTGGTGGCAGCAGCTGTATGTGTGAGTCCGCAAACCCTAAACCCAGCAGTGTGAGTTTGCTTCGGCACTGCGCCAGAGTCGGTTCATCTGCAGCACATCGAGCTTTGGTTGTCTTCAAAACTGTGCTGAGAAGGCCCGCCGCCCCGCTGATGCAAGTTTCGTCTGCCTAGACCTCGCCGATACCCATAATATACGTGGTTTAGGGTTTTAGTTTAGGGTTACGGGTGTGTGTCAGGGAACCTGTTCATAAATAGTTTAGGACATTCAACTGGGTTGCTGTTAAGGAACTTAACTTAATCTACTATAGCCGTGTAACCGACATATTTACTACATACCCATGTTGTGGTAACTAAGTTTGTATTCCTCAACAGCAACCCAGAATGCGGTCCCTAAACCCAAGCTCTGAGCCCTCAGGCCTAATGCGCAATCCCCCCCCAAATCTGAGCCCCACAAAGCTGTGGTGCAATCCCCGTGTACCCTAAACCCTAAACAACCCTGCGACATGTTGGTACTTTTGGAGCCGTTGGAAGGAAGCTAAGAGCATTTAATAAGGAATCTAGGAAGGAAGTGCTCTTTGACTGTTGGGGATTATGTTGCACCAGCGGTCGTAAAGTACTAGCTCACCCTACAGCACGGGCCCAGAGAATTAGATCAGGTATTTGCGGTCAGTTGTGCCATAGTACGGTTTATAGGAACTGTAAGGGTTGTTGGAAATCAGATAACCCATCTGGGAACCGGACCCCGCCCGCTTCCGAATGTTTTGGGTCTGGACTTGCCAGAAGCTGAAGGATTCAGGACCTACAGCATGGTTCACACCCTAAAGCCTGAATCCCGCTGATTTTGCAGCTCTTGAAGAAGACGTCCTGCCGTCAACGGAAAGGGCGTAAACCCTTAGCCCACAATTCTGAATCTGCCATGGATCCCTCCCAAATATTATTCAAGCTGTTGATTGGCGGTGCAATATGAAACACAAACCGTGGGGGGGTTAGGGTTTTAGGGTTTGGAGACCTCCCTAAACTTGGGATGCGGTTTAGGGATGAAGGTTTAAGGTTTAGGTGGCCTGAATCAAGGGTAGTATCTTTACATGCTGTTAGAGTTTAGGGTTTTGGGTCCTTCCTACTGTTGCTCTGGTCACTAGTACTGAGACCAAAGCTTCTCTGCTACGTTACTACTGTGGATACTAACATCCTGCATGACTGTTAGTGCCTTATACCTTGGGAATTTGGCAGTATACTCAGTCAGATCATGCAGGATTTTAAGTATCAACAGTAAATTTACACACGACCATATTATTACCGTTGTAGGGTTCCGGGATCAGTTGGGAAAAATCATAAGCCCGCCAGTGGGAAAATGGATCCCTAAACCCTATGGTCGGGATTTGTCCATCACCCTGAACCCTAAACCCTAAAACCCCAAACCCTTAAATCCTAAAACATCCTAAAACCCTACAACCCTAAACCCTAAACCCCTAAACCCTAAAACCCTAAACCCTCATCCGGTGCATCAGCAGTCCCACGTTTTGAAGCTCAAGAGATTACTTGGAAGGTCAGGGGGACTTAGCAAATATACTTACTAAGCCCTAAAAGCCACAAAATAACCACATAAACCCTAACCCCTAAACCCCAAACCCTAAACCCTAAATCCTAAACCCTCAACCCCTAAACCCTAAATGCTTTGACGCTCAAGGGATTAGGGTTTACCTTGCTAAGCTCATACATCCTCTGGCATCCGAGGTCCCGAGCCCTTGTGAACATGCATGCTTTTGGGATTTTTGGGCTAGAGTTTAGGCTCGAGGTTTAGGGTTTAAGTGAATGTTGATGGATTTTTTGTGTTTTTTTTTTTGGTGGTGGTGGGTGGGTGGAGGGTTTCACTTAGCATGAAAAGCCCCAACCAAGCCCTGAGGAACATGAAGGGATCAGACTTTCAATAGTTGGGCTTCACTCAGCATCAGAAAATCCAAAGCCCTGGCAAGCAAGTAGAATTTAGGATTGTAACAAGGCGTCGCTCTTCCCCTAAACTCGAAACCTTCGAGCCCTAACCCCTAAACCCTATATGCGCTCAATTCTACCTCGGCGACGACTGGGTCGAACAGCCAGCCGGTCCTAGGTAATTTGGAGGGTTCTGGGCAGTTTTGGGCTTATGACAAAAGTGGGCCTTTAAGTATGATAGCTGTTGCTACGGCACTCGCCCTACAAAATCTTATGACAAGGGTCTTGGCATGAGGGCTTACAGTGGGTTTAGGTTTAGGGCTTAAGGTTCAGGATCTACCTAGAATAGCCGCCAGTAACCTTTGGAAGACGCAGAGAGACATCAAGATAGGAGGCAGAGAGCCCTTTGTTTCATGTCTACATTGGTTGCCCTGGTAGGTTTCAAGGAAAAAATGACCCCTGGACTAAATTTGTAGTATAGCCCTTAATGAGTCCCCCACAAAACCCTATATAGTCGCCTATAGGTGCCCCCAAACCTAAATTTATCTAGTCCCTAGCTCAAATAGGCGTAGAGTTTTGGTAGATCTGGGCTTACAGCGGTAGGGTTAAGGTTGCGGGATCCCTCTTCGCCTGCTCTTCCCTCAACTCCCCACCCCTCCCCCTCAACTCCCAAGAGTATTGGGTTCTATAGGAATTATTTAGGGGAGTATATAGGGATTATAAGGGGGTTACATAGGCATTATATAGGGGTTACATAGGGGTTTTATAGGGGTTATATAACCCCCTTCCCACTGCTGCTTTGCTGCCGCACTCCCCTTTAAGCGTCCGCACACATACTACACACACATTGACATGTTCTTGCTGGACAAGCCCGAAATGAAACCAACATGGAGTGCTTCATATAATGGCCCACGTAGAAGGTGCAGGATTTGGGATTGCCAGCTTTTGATTAAGAGTTGTTGTGCCCCTATGTGCTTTGCGGTTGTTAGCTTCTACCAGTTATCGGGATTTGTGCACAGTAGTTGGGACAATTTGCAGGAGTAACAAGACGTCTGGCGTGGAAGGTCGGATGGGATAACACGGAGACATCAATTCAACGTTTCCCCGGCGCACACAACACACATGGAACCTGAAAGGAAAGCCCCTGAAGACCGCTGCCCTGTCTATCTTGGACCTATGTAGGTTTCAATTCTATTTTGAAGAGGTCCAACTATTTTTTGCTTGGGCAAGTTTGAGGCTGTTAACTTGATCGCTACTGTAGCGCTGCGAATATCTAAGCTATAAACCCTTAACCCTAGACCCTCACGTGCAGAGACACTTCAACCCTTGGCTTCATACCCTAGACCCTCAAGTGCAGAGACACTTCAACCCTTGGCTTCATACCACGCTCTGCTGATACTCCCACCGCCTAAAAAAAGCTTAGTTGAGGTGGACCCTCCTGGTTAGGGTTAAGGGTTTTGTGTACTTAGGTGGCCCCCCACCCAATAATAGTGAATATACAGGATACTGCTGATCATAATAGGGTCCTGTCATAATAATCTACTTACCCCCCACTATTACAGGGTGGGTCCATCTGAAGCATAAGGAAGGATCCTACTCAGTGGTGTCAGTGTTTAGGGCTCAAGGTTTTGGATTTAGGGTCTAGGGCTTGGGGTGTAGGATCTAGGGTTTAGGGTGTAGAGTTTAAGATTTATGGTTTAGGGTCAGGGTTTATGGCGCAGGGTCTAGGATTTAGAGTTTCGGGCTCAGGTAATGGTACGGAATACTTGCCTGAAACCTGGCTGAAACGGAGGATGCCCTGCCCTAAACCGCAGAATACCGCGAGGTAACGTTCGTCTCTGACATCGAGATCTTGAACCCCCAATCTCACGAGCTCCTGAGCCCTGCACCCTAAAGACCTTAAACCCTAAACCCTAAACCCTAAATCCGAACCCCTATATATAAATCCTAAACCTTGAATCCTAAAGCTTAAATCCGAACCCCTATATATAAACCCTACACCCTAAACCCTGAATCCTAGAGCCTACCCTAGAAGCCTAGTTACCTATATATTGGGTTCCTGCCCTTAAGTCCCTATATGAATTTGTATTATGAAAAACCCAAGGACCTACTATATGGGTACCTGGGCTTCTAGGGCTAAATCCTAGCCAAGCCACCCGAACATCGAGGTTTGCCGGTAGCGCTGCTGTGCCTCCCGGGGGAACCTGCCGGCGGCGTTCGAGGGTTTAGGGTCCCAGACATTGGGTTTAGGGTTTAGGATGTAGGGGGTTTAGGGATTAGGGGGTTTGAGGTATAGGATTTAGGGTTTAGGGGGTTTGAGGTTTAGGGTTTATAGTGTTTAGGGTGTTTGAGGTTGAGGGTTTGGGTTTCCGGATTTAGGGCTTAGGACTTATAGGGCTTAGGGTTCAGAATGTATAGAGTGTAGGGTTTAGACTTTAGGAACACATTTACTTGACTGGTGCGTACAAGGTTCTTTCGGCAGAGAAAGGAATGCACACAAATACCACACAAGTTGTCCATGGAGGCATGAAACCTTAGCCCCTAAATCCTAAACCTTAGCCATATCATATGAGCTATAGTCTAAACTCCTAGATGCCCCATGAATAACCCCTATAATTTTGCCCAATAATACCCCCCATATGAACCCCCCATAGGATCTCATATTCTGCATGGTTTTGGGGTTCCTGAAAGCCTACTATTTGGGTACTTGGTTGGAACCTCCATGGTCTTCAAGCGTTGGGCCTACATACTTTCGGGTTCATGGCCCAGGTAAGTTTTATACGCAACACATGCTATGTAGAAATGCAGATGTAAGGGATTGCAAGATATTTCGGTGATAAGAGGACTTTACACAAACCAGCACCACCGTTTCCCTAATTTGAGACTCCCCACCCCCGGCACGATAGATATTCCTTTAGTGTAATGCAGCGCTAAATCGGAAGTATTCGTCATTCAGGGCAAGTGTGGGGTCCCTTACCTCAGGAAACGAGCCATAATGTAAACATTAACCGCGCAACGCGCCTCGTCCGAAAGCTCCTGCGCTCTTTATGAGATTGGGGGCCGGGCATAGGGAGCAGCTTTTTTCTGGCTCCGAACGGGATACTTGAGATTGTTTCAACTGAAATTGTTTGTCAGGTTTCTGGAGAAGCATCATTATGAGAAGGTGGTCTCAGTGTTGTAGTCAAGGTTGAAGGTTTTCTTCATAAACCCCAAATCTTAAACCTCTTTGCAACTACATCGCGCCTTAAAAGGCCTTAGTTTTTTTATGGCACGGATCGGACTCGCACGAGCCTTTTTTTCATGGTGCCCTAGCATCAAAGCCCATGAAACTCAAAACCGTAAACCCTAGGCTACGTGCACCCTACGCCACAGCCCGCTTGCTACCAGCGTACGCTCATTAGCGCTGTTTTGCGTCTGTTCTGGGGAAACATAGGCCTTTCATAATGCTGATAAGCTAAACTCCAATCCCGAGACCCTCCGCCGGGCCTGGAGTCACCCCGCGAAACCTGAGCCCTAAACCTCGCAACCTCAACCCTAAACCCCAAACTCCTAGCACTTTAAACCCCAAACCCCTAACCCTAAACCCTAGACCCCAAACCCTGAGACAGCGGTCCGTTGCGCTCAGACGGAGCTGGACCTTGGGACATCGCGCAATGGACACAGTTGGAGTATGGGGGTTAGCTTTTCAGGTTTAGGGTTTAGGGTATAGGGGTTAAGGCTTAGGATTTAGGGTTTAAGTGTTTTTGTTTAAAGGTTTGGAGGTAAAAACGGTTAAGAGTTTTCGGGCTTCTGCCAGGCCGAGGTTCCCCCTGCGACCCACGTCATATGTGTATATGTGTATATATATATATATGCAATACAGACATATATAGAAATATAAAACTTTGCTGTAATTTAGGGGCTACTTGCCAAGGATTGTATGAACGTGCATATTTAGAACACCATATTTATATACCGATATGGTTGAGAAACTCCAATGCAAGGATTTAAGGTTTAGTGTTTAGGGTTTAGTGTATCCCTAAGCCTAAACCCTCAACCCTAAACCTGTATCAAGCTTCGAAGTCTGGTGTCGAGGATTTGGGGCTTCAGGGCTGCAACTGGTAGGCATCGTGAAGCTCGCGAGTTATGCTGGCACCTCTCAATCCCTACGGTCTCAATCCCTAAGGGTCCAAGGACCCAAAGTAAAGGGCTTTAGGGCCGAAAGACTATAACGTTAATGGTACTTGGGCCCTAAAGCCCTATTATTTGGGTCCTCAGACTTTTAGGGAATACCAAAGGAGAACGCGAGCTTGGATTCGTATGTAGCCCGGCGCTTACAGATCTCGCAAAGTAACCCCACATGCACATTCAAACACCCCAAACCCATTGGGGACTGTCTGTAACCCCTATAGAAAGAATATGGTAGTTTCCCAAAAAAAGGGGACCCCCAATATAGACCCCCGAAATACTATAATCCTTATTATTGGGACCCCCAAAGGGGTACCCCTAATTTTGGGAAACCCCCATATTGTCATCCTTTGAAAGGAGCTCCGAAGAGCGTGACCTGAAGTATACTACAATACCATCATTCACATGCTGTTATGCAGGATTTTGTCCATCAACCCTGTGATCCCCTGACCCTAAACCCTAGACCCAAAACCTAATCAACCTAACCCCCCAAACCTAAACCCCACACCACAAACCTTTAGACAGGTAACTGGGATGTTCAGCTGGTTCAGCACACGGATCGGAGACTCCAACAGGAGAAGCTTGTAGGCCTCCAAAGCAGGAGTAGCTTCCTAAAACCCTAGGTTGTAGGGTGGAGGGTTTGGAGTTGGTTGGTTTAAGGGTGTAGGTTAGGTGGACCCCCCACCCAGTAATAGTGACTGTAAGGAATAGTAAGGATTATATTAGGGTCCTCTTATATTCGTATTTTACCACTATTACAGGGTCGGGGGGTGCTCCTAAGGTTTAGGGGTGAAGGGTTTGGGTTTTAGTGGCTGTTCTTGAAATCAGAACTCGGAAGAGATGAAGCTTCAAGTATTCATCACGAGGCACTACCCAGACCCTCCTCCTACCCTCTATTAGGGTTTAGGGTTTAAGCACCCACGATTAGGGACCATATATCCCCAATTAAGGCTACAAGGAGGGTCCTGGTACTCAAAACAAAAACATGTGAATTCTTTCCTTACTTGGATTGGGCTTTAGTCAAACATTTACCAAAACAACCTTCAAACCTAACCCTTAGATCGGTTGGGGTTCACAAGATTCAGGTTTCAAGGACCCTAAACCCTAAACCCTACACCTAGGCTGGGGGGATGCAGTGCTAATCCCTAAACAGCCTGGTAATGATTACACTGGCTGCAGCGCTCCTTACCTTAGTTGTCCAGTACCCAGGCCCCAAACAGTTTAAGCTTTCCGTTTAGAGGGGGCTTGATATGCCCAAAAAGTATCAAGTTTGGCTACTCTACTACCGAGTTGCACATACAAAGAAGCAGGGTTCTAGGAATGGCAGGTAGCATGCTCTTTGGCGGTTTAGGGTTTAGGGTCTGGTATGGAATGTTAGACGGGATATACGGGGTAATTATGTGCAAAATGCAGTGTGTCTTGCAACATGCTTGGGTATGTTTGCAAAGTTCACAACCTAGTTGTCTTTTTTGCCCTGTTTGATTCTGGCTAAACCCCCAAGGTAGGTATGTTTGGGGTTCAGGAGGCTATCCTCTGTTTTCCGGCCTGGCTCGTGACTCTCAGCCCTTGTTAGTCCGGGTTGCTGTTAAGGAACTTCATGGGAGTAACCATCATATGTGGATGTAATAAACAATAAGGTTTCCCCATTATAGCAATTTACTTTAAGCTCCTTAACAGAAACTCAATAGTTTGAGGTTAGGTTTTAGGCTTCAGGGTTGGGTCAATTTGATTGTCCGCCAAAAAATCACCGCATTGACTGAGATGTGTTGCAATGCTGCCTATTCATGGAAGCTCCCCCAGCCCCCCACCCCCCACCCCCCCCCCTCCNNCCCCTCCCCCCCCAAAAAAAAAACACTGAACATCATCCAAAAAAGGCTCGATGAAGACTGCGGAGCCTTATAGCTTGCAGGGATTACACGCGGACTGCCTTGGGAACATGATATCTTTGCCCTAAACCTTAAGCCCTAATCCCTCAAACCCTAAACCCTAAACCCTAACCCCTAAACCCCTAAACCCTAAACCCCCTAAACCCTAAACCCTACAAACTCTCAACCCGGAAGAGGAGTCCCTCCACTGGATTTTTGAAGGCGCCCTTTGCTTTGAGGCTCATAGGACTTAGTAACTACTTATACCTGGGCCCCTTTAAAGGGTTAGGGTGACATGTAGGGTAGAGGGTTCATATGCTTCAGGGTACTAAAGATATAGTCACTACTTAGAACTGGGCTTCGAACCCTGCTTATTTGGGGTAACCTACATACGTCCAGTCAGGAGGATGATAAGTTGGGTTCTAGGCCCACTTATAACTAGCTAGTAAGTCCCATGAGCCTCCAAAGTAGCATTCCGCTAGTCTCTTCTTTTTCTGAAGGGCGCTGACCTGCCCTGGAACCATTCGAAACAACTCTGTGCCGTTCAGCGTGGGAATATAAATAAGAACCAGCAGCAACCAACATATCCTGAACCCTAAACCCTAAATAAACTCGAAATGACCGTCATCAAGGCCTTAGCTCGTGCGTCCCAACCTTCTGCCCCAACCCGAAAGAGGCCCGGGAACCTTGAATTCTACATTCTACTGGCCAGACTTTCAATCTTTCTGAATCATGCAAGAAAGGCATGTTGGGTGTATACAGTTTCTATATGAGGCAAGACTATTTGGGTTTAGTGTCTACATGAACCATGATTTAATGCGAGCTCGTGTCACGTCGACATAGTTGGCCACATTTTAAATGTAATTAATTACAAAAAGTACCAGTTGTGGTCACGAGGCGTGGCTGGGAAAACCACCTGCCAAAATTCAACAACCCTAACGGTTCCAGGACGCAAATGATGGGGTCTTAAAGGGGTTATATAGGAGCATGTGGGGGTATATATGGGTTTGTAGGGACATCTAGGGTAAAGGGTGCAAGGACGCAAATAATGTGGCTTTAGGGAACAAATACCATAGTTAATTCGTATGGTATTTGGGACCTAAAGCCCTGCTATTTGGGTCCCTTCCCCTTAGGGCAAGTGGACGGCACCTCTTTCGACCGGACCCGCTCCACCAGGTATGGCAGCTGCAGGTAACCTTCCAAAGCAGTCTGCAGCTAAACCATGGCCCCTAATGTAGACCCGTGATTAATAAACCCCCTCCGTTTAAGGGCCTTAAGATTCGAATCCCTATTATAACGCCTAGTAAGGGGAGGGGTTTATTGATCAGGGCTCTGGGTTAGTTTGAGCCTTAATTCTGGGGCGCCTGTTCCCCTACTACATACCCTATACGTAGCCTCAAGGGCCTAGAATCCTGCAAAAAATGTTGAGGGCCTATATTAGGGTCCCATGTAGAATCACATCAAACGCTGAGAAAAACCCGAATCCAATCCCTAGACCCTAAACCCTAAACCCTAAACCCTGAAGCCCATAAACTACTATGTGCGAGCAAAACTTGGGAGTATCTTCTAGAGGCATGTGAGCTACAGCCAATATTTCTTACCCAATTTAATGCACATGGGTTCCTTATGAGGGGCTCAGGAGCCACCAAAATTCGATAAGTTCAGTATGTGGTTGTTTCCATGAGTAGGGGGCTCCAATATAGACCTCAAAATACGGCCACCTTTTTTGGGGGACCTCCTTTGGTGCGCAGGTTTTGGGTTTATTTCAGGATGCCCAGTAGCATATCCCCAGTAACCTAGGACTGAAAAGGTACCCTTTTTGGATCTAGCTTGCTGCTTATAAAGAACTTAGGACCCCAAACGTGGCAGAAGGTATTAATTACTCAACACTCCTGACATCGAGCGACCAATGTGCCAACGTGTTTTCAACAACTGTGCTTGCATTACCTGCTTAATTAATAAGGCTCTAAATTACTCTAGGTAGGGCTTAGGGCGAAGGAACCTAAACCCCAAACCTGAGGCCGCTTGAATGGCCTACTTTGTTTTTTTCGGGTTCAGGGTTTGGGGTTCAGGGTTTAGAGCACCAGCTACTAAACCCTAAACCCCATGTTACAAGCCCATAACAAGTGTGTAGCTTGAAGGTGGGCAGTTGACTATAGACCGTGCATGCAACTCACAAAGATGAAGGTGGCAGAGGTCCTTATGCGAATATTATGGAACACACCCTACAGCCTAGACCAGAAGCCCCAAGCCCACCGGTAGATGGCTTCGCATCTTCATCCGTAATCGATCCCTAATAGCTTTGAATCTCCTAACTTGTAATCCTGGGCCTGCAAAATGCCTGAGCCCTAAGTCCCGTACCCTAAACCCTAGGGTTCACGGTTTAGGGTCTAACCCTGAAAGACCTTTAGGGTAATCAAAGCCCGAAAGCCCAACCCCTACCTGTAACGCCAAGTGCCTACCTAAACCCCAAAAGTATGTAAAATGATGGCCCTAAACTCATAATAATAGCCATAAAGGCCATGATTTTACATACTGTTGGGGTCCAGGTACAGCTTAGTAGTAATTGCCATTTACTTCAGCGGCATCACCCATGAATCTGTCGGCAACCCGGGTTGCAGCTACAGTAAGCCCTACATCCCTCAAATAAACCCAAGTCCTTAACCCTAAGCCCTAAACCCTAAACCCTAAGCCCGTAACCCTAAGCCCTGAACCCTCCAGCCTAAATCCTGAAAGCTTGTCCTAAAACCCACTCAACAATCCTCTGTCCCTAGACCCTCCTCCTACCCTCTATTAGGGCTTAAGTACCCACTATTAGGGACCATATATCCCCAATTAAGGGTACAAGGAAGGTCCTGGTCCTTAAACCTAAGCCCTGAACCCTCAAGCCTGGGCCTAAACCTTAAACCCTAAACCCTATACCCACTCGAAAATCCTCTGTCCAGGGAGGGCCTGCAGCTGTACCCAACCTGCGTGGGGCCAAGTCTAGGCTAATCACGTCCTCCTACTTGGGTTTAGGGGTTTAGGGC
>CAJNIZ010008935.1:0-14031 GCA_905231905.1 Symbiodinium pilosum
CGAGTAAATAGCAGACTCAGTAAAGAGGAAATGCTGTAAGTAGCGGTGAAAATGTGCATGGCGGCTGTCATACGCAGACAAAGAAGCACACAAAAGAAAGTCGACAAATACATAAAGTATGCCTAGTAGTAGTAGTAGTAGTAGTAGTAGTAGGAGGAGGAGGAGGAGGAGTCCTAGGAGACCTAAGGTAAACCCTCAAACCCTATGTATCCCTCTAAAGCCCCTGATCCCCCTATAGCACCCTTGCCCTTTGAAGTCTTAGTTAGAACAGTTGTAAGGGCTGACTGATTCGAGCCATGCCGTCAGGCTTGCAGCTCAGCTAGACGCGCTTCTAAATTCCCCACACGGCCTAGGGTTGAGGGTCTCGCGGTTTAGGGATGATGTTGGATGTTTTGGGGGAGCCTGTTCCGAGGAACTCGCATGCAAGCTTAGTCAAGACTCCCTGACAGTCTTGTTTGCCCCCTCTCACATTTCAATCTGATCATGGCTCACCATGTTTGTGCCTTGTGCTCTTTCTTGACCATTACAACCATAATTACAGCCAACACTTCACAACCACTCCATGCACACCTCAGGGAAGCCACGAGCACATCATATAAGGATTCTGTAGTCATCTCCCAAACTGCGAGGCCTGTGGTTTAGAAAGCTCCAACACAGAGCTGCAGGAATCTGAAGATTGATAGTTTGGATACTGCCCGCACCCAGTAACAGTTGGATAATAATCAACACATATTTTTATATGGCCTTGAATATGACCCCTATTATAGACTGTTGCTGGGTAGGGTCAGTACCAAAGTGAGCTATAATCTAAACTCCTAGTATCCCCCTTAATAACCCCTGTAACCCTCCCTATAATCCTACATATATATATATACACACACACACATACAAAGCCCTTTTAAAGGGGTTTAGACCCTAAACCCATAAACCCTATGGTATATAGTCCCCCTATATATCCAAATGATAATAATATCCCTTAAGAGGACCCCCCACCCTGTAATAGTGATAGAATCGGTATATAAGAGGACCCTAATAGAAGCCTTTTTATCCATAGTAGTCACTATTACTGGGTGGGGCGTCCACCAAAATAGGACTCCTAATATAGACTGTTACTGGGTGGGGGGTCCACCAAAATAATTTCCCTCTTTCTTCAGGAAGCTTCCTTTAAGGAATTAAGACCCTAAACCCTAAACCCTATATTACATAATCCCCTATGTAACCCCCTTTAAGGGGTTATACCTCTTCCTTCAGGAAGCTTTTACTGCGACCGGCTCCCGCCATCCTCCGGCTGCCACTGGTGGCCACAGCCTTACCCCTGGCCTTTGGGAGCGACGGAATGGAAGAGAAGATGGAAACTACTACAATAGAGTATAACGAGTTAGATAGGGCTTAGGAGTTAGGGTTTGGGGAGGGAATGGAAAAGAAAAAGGAAACTACTACAATGGATATTTATGGGTTATATAGGGACTGCTTTTTTTCTAAGGATCCATTCCTTCATTCCTAGCTAGCCAAAGGTAAGTACCTGGACCTCAGAAGCAGGGTATATATGTCACAGGGTTCAGGCTAAATACTGTCCCAAAATCCAGTAAAACAGTGAAATGGGCTACCATTCAACATCTGCTTCGGAGTTCAAATAGTCCTTGCTCAGGAATTACGCGAAGGGATGGGCAGCGGACCCCGTAGGTGCCCAAGAACACTTTGTAGGAAATCCATTGGGTTATATGGGTGTTTCCCAGGAAATCCATTGGGTTATATGGGTGTTTCCCAAAATTAGGGGTACCTTTTTAGGGGTCCCTATAATATGGACTATAGTATATTGGGGTCTATATAGGGTCCCCTTATTTTGGGAAACTACCATATGGCGCCTTGCAACGCTTGCTGCAGGAGTAGGTCAACACCTGACAGGAAGCACAGAGTCTGAGAGTACCGGCGGCTTTGCAAAAGGTCATGGCCCTTTGCGGGGCAGAAGCTACGACACGTCTTCGAAGCATGTTGCTGCATTGCAGAGTGACTTCACAATGCTGGGATCTGACAAGGCACCTCCCAAGGCGAAGCTGAGTTTTAACCGCCAAAGCTTCCTTTCAAAGACAGGTCCTCAAGGGATGTCACGTCAACCGCTAGAGCAAGGGGACGGCGTAAGCAGCACCTTTGCTTTGAGATAGCTGCGGCGCCGAGGATAATGGACGCCCACTATGGGCCATTAGACCCTAAAATTCCCTGTTAGGACCAGATTAAGGGTAGATTAAGGTACCCTTAAGGTCTAATAGGCCATACTGGGCTAGCTTTTTTGGCAGAGTTGGCATCCCTCTTTGGGGTCGTTTGTGTCGAGGCTGCCTGCCATAAACCATTGGAACCGCAAGCCCTAACCCTCAACCTATGGCAGCTTCCTGAGAGGAACCCCAATATAGACCCCTAAGATACTCTAATGCTGATCATAGGGACCTTCAAAAAGGTGCCCTCAATGTTGGGAAACCCACAACCCCAATCCCTACACCCTATCTAAGCCCTACATACCCCTTATGTTGCCCCTACACAAGCATTTACACCCTGACAAGAGCAGTAGCTATAGTCCCCCTTAAGTAGATAGAATGTGGGGTATATGGGGATCTTGTTAGAATTCTATCTACTTAAGGGGAACCCTAAACCCTAAATAGTAGTTTCCATTCTCTTTTCCGTTATCCCTGTATAACCAGTAGCTATAATCCTCTATCTACTTAAGGGGGACTATAGGTCCGCGATGACGATTGCGGCCATGGGAATGTCCATGACTTTCTGGGATCGGACTCGAGTCATCGAGAGTCGCCAGGCAGGTTCCTCGTATGTAGGGGTTATAGTGCAGGGGTTTATATGGGGGGTAATGTAAAGGGTTATATAAGTTATATAGGTTTATATAGGGTTATATAGGTTGCTGTTGCTGTTATTTACGCTGACAGAATAGGGCTTTACGGGTCTGTATATACGAATGTAGGGGAAAAGAAGATGGAAACAAATATGTGTAGGCCCTCGGGGATGATTTGCTGTCCTAGAAGCTAAAAGGTTTAGGGTTTAAGGTTGGGGGGTTATTTAGGGTTTAAGGTTTCAAGTTTGGGGTTTCGGTTAAGGTTAGGGTTTCGGGTTTAAGGTTTAGGGTTTAGGATTTAGGGCTTAAGATTTTAGAGTGTCAGGTTTATATAGGGTTGTAAGTGCAAGGTTTAGGATGTAGGGCTCGTATGTCAGCGTAAACACGAAATCTTAGCAACCACTATAAAACCCCAATTTCGATTTGAATTTCATTTGCCAATCGATTCTTACTGGTAAAAGGACCCTAAATCATTAACCCTAAACCAGGTACCAAACCTAGGTTTGGTTTGCCCTACCCTTCCCTGCTTGAATAGAGCAGCTGCCAGGTGCGGAAGAGTTTGGCACCAAAGAGGCCAGGATCAGGTTTTATGGTTTGAGCGCAGGGAGTTCTGGGCTAGGTGCGGAAAATCCAACTTATAACCAAGTATGGAGAATCAAATGGAAAAGAAAGAGTAAGCTGAAGTGGAAGCTGGGGTGTTATGGCAGGGGAACTCCAAGTTCTTCGCATTCATTGTGTTACAGCCAGGCGAGAGGCAAGAAACACGTAACATCCAATACCCCCTCATAGTATTCTCGAGTACGCTATTGTGTTTGAATAAGCCTGCCTAGGTTTAAACAAGGGTCGCGGTTGCTGCAGCGGGGACATTGCAACATGATTTTCATTTCGCCTGTCGTACCAGAGTTGGAATGCCCCGGACCTGGGACAAACTCGCAATCGTAGCCAGTGCCACTTGTGTAGAACTGGCAGGGCCACCTATAGAAGGCCTACGGAGGTCAAGAAGAAGGGCCATGACTTGAACTAGAAGCAGTCAAACAGCCCCACCCCCAGGAGGTTGTCTCAAAGGGAGCCCTGGATCCCAACACACGCTGCGCAGGAGGGGATGCGGTTTTGGGATCCTCCGTGCCAAGCAAAGCCCAAAGTTATCGGTATTTGCCACTTGGACGCCGTTATAGGCCTTAGGAAACTCACGGGTTGTTCTCAAAATTATGGACCCCTTGAAATAAATCATATGACGGCACGACATATTCAGGGGTACACAAATGGGACACTAATTCTAGAAACTACCGACATGGGAAGGGGTTGTTGTGGTGTTCGTTCCTGTACACTATCCCTGAGTCAGGCTGCTATTTTACAATGGCATACGCAGGGTAGCATATACGAATTCTGACTGAATCCTTAGTCATCTTTCTGCGTGCACTATGATTATAAGGAAGCCAAATTATTTACTAGATGCCCCGATCTTGGTAGCAGCAACCCGGATAAACCCCCAAATCTTCATCCATGAGCCCTCAGAGCACCTAAGGCTTGCAGACATTCTGCCGCGCCTGTGCCGCAGCCGACCGACACAGCTTGGACCCCATGAGCTTGCGGCCGGAATCCCTCTACGATCGGGAGCCTTAGGGGGCAAGGCTGTAAGGCTCAGTGGGCTTAGGGTGTAGGGTTTAGGGTTCAGGGGGCCAGGTTTTAGGGTTTAGGGTTAGGGTTTGGTTCAGGGGGCAAGGGTTTGGGGTTTATGTGGACCCCCCAAGGTGGGAAGGCTCTGTAGGGCCCTGTGAGAATGAGGTGAGGATAGGCCTTGGGCCATGTCAAAACAGTCGCTAAGTGTCCAAGGTAACAGGGCTTCGGGGCCCAAATATTAAGATATTAATGGTATTTGGGCCCCAAACCCTTATTGGAGTACCATCCATAGTTTTTTGTTGCGAGACAGATCTTAGGCCTAAATTGGTGCCATGTCTGCTGGTGTGGGCGGATAGGAGCATTGGTAGAGTAGATAGAGTAAGGAGTGCAGACATGCAATGGATACCTGGCTTGGATTCTAAAGCGTTAGAAGCCCTGGACTCCAACCTCACCCTATTTTCTACCAGGAGCAGCACTTCGGCTACCAATGGCTGCGGGTGCGCTGCTTTCGTAGGCTTCTGGCGGGCACAAGCCGCACTGAGCTCTTCCGCGAGGCGGTGCGGGTTTTGGGTTAGATTTTGGTTCAGAGTTGAGGGTTAGACTACAAGATTAAGGATGAGGATTTCACTGGTGCTAGCTAGAGAATAGAGGAATGGGTTCCTATAGCAGTCCCTGCATAACTTCATATGATGCGTGGTTTTTATCGGTCATAGGAGATATGTAAAGGATGGACACTGGCTTCGTGACGCAGGGCTTTTGATTGGAAAACGATACCGCGCTCACCAAAAACGATCACGACAACATATACCTCGAACATTGGAAAACGATAACACGTTCACCAATTTTCCGTTGACCAGTTGCTCAGACCTTAAATAAAAACCGTGCATCATGTAATCATCTATGAGTTCCAGCCCTTCCTGGTCCACTAATCACCAGTCAGTTTGGGATTTGGGGTCATGGCATGCTTCTGGTCAAAAGACCGTAAGTTTGCACCCTTAAGGTTTGAAACCCTGAGTTTTGGGGTCCATGTACCCTTTTTAAATGCCTGTATTGCATGACTCAGAGGTCCAAAGCCAAGGATGCAGCCTTTGAGGGTACAAAGGACTTCCACCGAAGTAGGTCAAATCATCCCTAAAGCATAAATCCTAAATCCGCACAAGGAAGAAGATTTGACCCTACACCCACATAAGGACCCAGATGTGAATATTCGGACATATTCGGACCAACATGACAGGGCTCGGACTCCTGCATTGCATGAGACGGCCCAAGCAATAGCCATTCCTTGGGTCATCCCGCCTGACAGGTTCAGTCCTTGGGGGGGTCTTAGTCTTAGTAAGGGTCTATAGGGCTTGGGGTTTATAATTTTATAACTTACAACTCCTACTACCTCCTTTGGAAGTGCTTCTGTAAGGGGAACCGACCGAAGCTGTTCGTATGGTAAAGCTTACAGGTTGACTACAAGTTAATCGGTTTCTCAAGTCTCTTTTGTCTACCTCGACAAGTCTGAAAAACAAAAGTAACTGACTGATTATACGCAATAATTTTAACGCCTTTCATGTAGTCCTAGGCTAAATGTCGAAAACATACCCGTAGCCGAAGAAGCCATAAGACAAAACACTCACCGGCGCTTTTGGGCGAGTTCTCAAGTTCTTTTTGCCTCCCTCCACAAAACCAGCGTGTCCTTCTTGTGTTGGATCCCCAACAAAGTAATCATGACTTTGAGCAGCTAGCAACATAGAACCCAACTGTCTCCAAAGACGTGAGGCCGGTGAGGACATTCCGCCTGTTATGCGACCGCAGATTTGGTCAGCAGCTGGGCAAGCTTCCTTACAGCTAGGACCTAGGATTCGGGCAGTGAGAGGTCAGCGTATGTCTGCTGAAGTAGACAGATTGATTAGAGGTATTTTTCTGTAGGCCCCTTTTAATATGGACTAGTATTCTGGTCTCTATCTTAGGGAAACTACCATATTGGGTGATGTATTGGCCCATGTTGGTCTTTCCAATCTCTATTTGTTGTTCCTGTCTGCAGAAAGAGCTCATTGTTGCCGCCGATGTGTCCAACCAAAGTTTGACTACAAGGGTGCTTTCTCGAAACAGTTTCCGTAGATTCCCCAGTTGTAACTCTAATCATGAATCAAATTAAAAACTCGTATATTTCTACAGGGTCCCTAAGGACAGCAGTATTTTGTGAACTCGGCCTGGTGGAATAGGGTTTAGGGCTTAGGGATTTAGGGTTTAGGAAGTTTAGGATCTAGGAATTATTTCGGGCTGAGGGTTGGTTAGGCAGTGTAAGTGTCATCCCTGCATTTTACTCCTTCATTCCCCACTAGTAGCTTGGCATTAACTTTGTGGACCGCAGAAGGTGCCAGCTTTCACTCGCCGGGCCTCGACTGTCATGCGGCGTGCGTTTTCTTGTTTTTTTTTCAAAATCACGGCCCTCCTCTTGATGTGCCAAATACTTGGGGGCCTGGTTGATGTAAGGAATTCCAAGCGGGGACTTGCAAGATAGATGCACGCATGCGCAACTCAGCCTAGGCTTTGCTGGGGGGCGCTCCCCCAACAGTGGATCAGGCATGCTGGGTGCCATTTTATGAGACTCTCAGCTGCAACTGTGTTGGGCAGATGCTTGCCAGCCGGAAGTCCCCTTGTAATTCCTGGGCTCTGTCCCACTGAAAGTCTGATCATGGGTGTCTTTCCTGTATTCTGGCCAACCTTGGAGCGACCCTACGGTCAAAAGTTAAAACCTGGCATTCTTACCAGGCTAAGCACAACTTTTGAACAATGTCGCTCCAACATATTCTTCAAGTAAGGAGTCTAGTGTATATGATAATAGGATAATAGGATCAGGAAATTTGATTCAAGCAATATTCCTTACATAAATGGTATACTGGGCTCCCTGATGCGCGCGGCGTTACAGTGACTACGCCAAAGCAGGCCCTTTGCCCTGAAGCCCCAAACCCCTAATCCCCAAACCCTAACCTAAACCCTTAATTTATTGCTGGCCAACATGTCTACCTCGCCCTCGCAGCTTCTGGTTGTATGTCAGGGGATTGCGTACTTAGGGGGCCCAATACCCCTCCTTCAATCAGATCTTAGTATCATGTAGGGTATGTTGCTGAATTTCGGTGTTAAGCATACTAGGCTGGATTGCTGTAAGTTCAGTGACTAGAACAAGGCACCATCTTATTTGCCATATACCCATGTTATGGCAACTTGAACCCTAAACCCTAGATGCCCCCTACTATGCTAACTTAAACCCTGAAGTTGCCCTGAACCTTATCTCTCCCATACTATGCTAACTTAAACCCTAAACCCTATATACCCCATAGTATGCTAACTTAACCCCTAAACCCTACATACCACATATTATGCTGACCCAAACCCTATTCCTATATACCCCATATGATGTTACCCTAAGCCCTATATACCCCAAATATGCTCACTTAAACCCTCAACCCTATATTTCCTATACTCTGGTAACTTAAGCCTCTAACTTGCAATTATACCCCATAGTATGGTAACTTACTTTAAGTTCCTTAACAGCAACCCACTCGATGGCTCTGTGGCCTGATCCTCGCTCCGTTGCCTTCATGTCCTGCGAGGTTAACTGCATCAGCAGTCTTACTGGCCGTTGGTAGGGACTAAAGGAATAGATTATATAGGGGTTCTATCTTAGGTTAGTAGGGAATAGCGGAAAATATTACATAGCGGACATATTCCCTTACTCGCTACGAAGGCCCCTTAAGCAGTCTCATCTTAGGAATCTGCTCACCACGCCTCTAAAGAGTTCCGGCCACTCGGCATGATTGAGAGTTCAGGCTCGTAAGTGCACAAGGTCTGCTAGAAGGTCGTCGGCAGTACTTATTCTGGGCTGCTGTTAAGGAACTTAAACTTAGTCACCATTATGGGTATATATAGCAAATAATAGGGTTCCTCAATAAAGTAACTTCAAAAAAGTTTCTTAACAGCAACCCAGTATTCTCGTGCTCGGGTTGTCAGGGGTTGTTCTTTTTCGGCGGCCTTCGTGGTACAGATCACGATACGTTGGGTTGATTGGCTGGCAATGCGCCGGGAGTGATACTGAGAAGGATGGTGTGGCAGCATCAGCTCAGGGGAAAAGACCAGGATTCAACAGCTCTATGATACCCTATATAGTCCCAGTTTCCATTTCACTTTCCATTTTCGTTTCCATCTGATTGTCCATTATTGGGGGATGCTCATCACTCTTCAGAACACTAGGATCGTCAAGAAGTGTTTTCAGGCTTCCAGAGAAGATCGAAGGGTACGGGTCTTTGTTTCAGCTGACTGAAGATCAAGCTTGCCTTGCTGCAGACAGACCCACATCCATCATCTCAGACATCCCCCTAACCGTGAACCTTAAGATGATTCTTTGTGATGAAGGTGCTCCTCCCTGCAGATATTGCCCCCACCCCAAATCTGGGCATGTGCCAAGAAAAGGCGGCCAAATCCTGTAAATTCGCAGACGCTTCTTTTAAACAGCCACCCAGATAGGGACACTAAAGTCCTTAGGCCCAGCACTATTTCCACCTGAATGTTGTGCACCCAAGTAGGAACTGTTCCTTGCGGATCCAAGCCACAAATAGGGATAGTTTGGGATCACTAAGAACATGGTTTGGGACATCTACTCGGCCATCGGGGCAACTCGAGCGCGTTGGCAGCTTCTGCAGTGGAGGCGCAGGTTTTGGGTGTGCGGGTAGGGTTACAGGTCCAGCGTTTTTGAGTTTGTGACGCTGAGCTGGTTCCTCCCTCACATGGGGTTTGGGTTTAAGGCCTAGGAGATAATTCCCTGCAAGGCACACATTTCATTCCGCTAGAGGTGAACTTAGGGTTCCTATTAACCCTAAATCCAAAACCTTAAATCCTAAACCCCTAAATCCTAAATCCTAAATTCTAAACCCTAAATCCTAAACCCTAAATCCTAAACCCTAAGACCTCAGCCCTTTGATAACCATCCATCCTTGGAACCCTTCTCATGTCTGTCAGGAGGATGTCATGCTTACGGCCATGGCCTGCATTCCAGGTGGGTAGCTGAGAGTTAAGGAAAAGGCTTTCTGCATCAATATCAGATCCTTTATTCGTTTTGGGGTATGGGATTCCTTATATGTATGTAAAAAGGTTCTTTTTTTCCTAGGGTAATGTGGGCGAAGGTTTAGGGTCTAGAGTGGAGGGTTTAGGCATAAAAAAACACAGGGTTTAGGGTTTAGGGTCTGGATTTTTTGTTGGGCTCAAGGTGTGGAGTTCAGGGTTTGGGGGGCTGGTGGATATCTATTAGGCATGGGTTGATTCCGATAGCATGTCATATACTGAACAGTTTTTTTTGTCTGGGCGTCCAGAGCTTACATGGCAAGTTTCATTAAGTGTTTTTGGCTCTTGCGGTTCGTGGACCGTCTGGGGCGCTCCTGGAAAAAATTGAGCTTGTTCATGTCCCGAGTTGGTGATGTGCGTTTTGCATGCGGCTTTGATAGATGGTAGACAACTGTCTAGCGAGACAGGGCGCAAGGTTTCTTCTGTGCATGAGGCACATGCAGGTAGTACATCCAGGCCACAAGCAAGGGTACAGCTTCTGTGGACCCCCCACACAGTAAGGGATAATGCCCAGAATGGCACTGGTCACTTGTCGCAGAGTCGCAGTTAATACTGACCGTGACTCTGATGCGAGGAGTACACTCGCAAGACAGAACTCAAAAAAGCACCCCTGCTGCCAGTGGTCCTGCTGATTTCCTGAACTTACTAGTGGTTAGTAGGGAAGAAGGGAATTTAATCCCTACATTGCATATTCCCTTAATTACTCCCTGCTAACCCCCAGTAAGTAAAGCAGTACCAGCCTTGCTTGATGCAGGCTGGCACGCTGAACATCAGGGCAGTAGAAGAGGCCGCCGAGTTGAGGGTTCGGAGTGGGTAGCCAGGAAGGAAGGAATGGAATTGCAAATGAGCTATAGTCTAAACTCCATAAAGGGGGGCTATATAGGGGAGTAATATTGGAGTTTATGAAAGGGGATACTAGGAGTTTAGACAATGGCCCAAGTGGAGTTTACAAGATCATCTAGGGCATGATGAGAGAGGTACCTAGCAGACTAAAAGTCGACAGCATGTTTTTGCGCTGCATTCTTGAGGAGGACAGTTCCTCCGTCAAGTGTGATGATATCCTTGTTAACTCTGGCTTGACGCCACAATTTGGAAGCAAGAGCTAGAGTGCGTCCACCGCGTCCTTTTGCAAATGCGGCCACAACACACCTACATGCTGTCTGATGGTCCGGGCATTGCTAGTCTGACTCAGCTGCCATCAACATCAATCATCCCGAACTCTCAGCCCCATACCCTGGGAATGTTCAGTAGCTCCTATTTTCTTGTCCATTCCTTCATTCCCTACAACCACACTGGAAAGGGATCACCATTGGCGCGATACCTCCAAGGGTGCAAGCGTGTTGGCAGGCCAGTCCCAAAGCATGGACTCAGTCACACTGAGGCTCGAACGCATTGCAACTTGGACAGATGGGGCAAGTTCGAAGACTGTTGAATCCCTTTCCGCAAGGAAGGGAAAGTACGACTTGAATGGTAAGAAGGTTTGGTTTTGTAAGCCGCACCCCTGGACCCCTCAAGCAGTCAATGCGTTAGTGCGATGAAGGTGGTTGGGGGTTGAAGTGGTGTATCCTTTGCGCACGGACATGTTGGATAAATGTGCCCAACCTGCTAAGTCCCCAACAGCTAGACCGCTAACCGGGGGGGGTGGGGGGGTGGGGGGCAGATGAAATGCAAAGCTTCGCAGAGACTACATATGTACAAGGTTCTTTCTGACGTCATCCCCTTCTTCTCGCCACCACAAGAACCCCACATAATCCCAATCAAGCCCCGCAAAAGGGCACCCGGAGCTTGTGAAACCCCAACGCAAGGTTCGCGCCCTGCTAGCTGCGAATCCATCCTTGCGCTGCCCAGCAGGTGGTAGGGGTTTACTCTTTCGAGATTATACTTACTGGTGCTTCGTGGGGAAAAAGGGATTAATTAAGGGAATCTACTATATATAGGGCTACTGGGATTATTTCTGGATTATGTTCCCTTATTCCCTACTAAGCACCAGTAAGTTCAGGGCTTGGGATTTAGAAGCCCTGGGGCTCTGAGTCTATGAATTAGGTTATAGGGGTTATCTTAAGATTATCTGATATAATGGAAAACAGGAAGGCTGCTTCTCCTCTCTGGTTCCATCCCAAGTGCAGGATTTCCTCCGTCCACAAAAGGAGTCGCATAAGGGTAACGTGATTACTAACAAGGAAAGTGCTCTGTACCTTGTCAGAATATTAGCAAGAGTGTCTATAGTAACAATGGTTGAAAACAGCACTACGAAGAATAATGCGAATGATGTGAATAATCCAGTGTTAATGGCACTCACAGTACTGCCCTCAACCCACCCCTTCTACCAGCATCCAAGAAGTCCGCTAGATTCATTCCTAAGCCCTTAGCCCTCTAAACCTGCTCAACCTTGTGCGCTCTCTAACCTGTAAACCCTCGAAAATCTCGATGCATTGGCGCACAATGCCATGGTGCTGTTAAGCATCCAAAGCTTGAGCGGCGCGGCCTTCGAGCACGAAGCCGACTCTTGTTGCGCAATTTAGGATGTAGCGTTCAGGGGGAGTTTAGGGTTATGCTTGAGGGAAAAGGTGATGGTTGTTCTAGGGCTATATCATGGTTAAAGTGATCGCGTAAGGATTTTCGTTACTCTCCCCCCAACACAAGCACCCTAGGACCATCAGAATAGTCTTACAGGGTGCCTTAAACATAGCAGTAGGTATTATCCAGTCATGTTATTGCCCTAATGACAGGACAAACCCACCACCAGGCAGATGGGAAATGCTCTCAATATGTCACGTCACCGGTTGTTGGGGGGAGCAGATGCCAAGCTATTTGCGCTGCAATATTATCAACCCCAACGCAGGAGATACTTCGGGTCATGCAGAACTTTACATAACAAAGTAACAAGATTGTCGTTCCTTGTGGTCACAGTAGCAAAAAAGCACCCCTAATTCAGGAAAGCTGGAAAACATGAGTTGTTGCTCAGCTTCAGTTGAAAGCCCTGATGTTTTGAAGACTCCTCTTGATTTTCCGACATCAGAGTGTTATACTTTGGGTACTGCCCCCACTCTGTAACAGCTGGAGAATATTCACAGCATAATTGTATGTAGCTCTTTATAAGACCCCCGAACATAGATTGTTACAGAGTGGGGGCAGTACCCCCCTAAGCCCTAAACCCTAAACCCCAAACCCTAAACCCTAAACCCTAAACCCTAACCCTAAACCCTAGCCCTAAACCCTAAACCCTAAACCCCTTATACTCCAAAGCCGGGCCATATAGCAAAACCTGGCCTTGCAGGGAAGCTGAAGGCCAGGGATGCAATTTGCCGGTGAAATGCGGTGGAGTTAAGCGTTTACCTAAACCCTAAAAGTATGTACAAAAAAAAGCTCTACACCCATAATAATAGCCATAAAGGCAATTATTTTACATACTTTTGGGGTCCAGGTAGGGTTAAGGGTCTAGGGTTTCGGGGCTAGGGTGTAGGATTTATGGTCTAGGGCTTAGGGTTTAGAGTCTAGGGTTTCGTGTCAGGGGGGTTCAGCGTTGGTAGGAGAGGGGTTGCGACGGGACCCAGTAAAGCCAGAAGCACGATACCACAACTAGACGTCCCGCACCCACAACTAAGCCATGCGCTAGGAAAGTTTTTGGCTTCCTTCTCAGGAAGGTCGAGTTGTTGTAGGGGCCGTGTTCCGTCAGGATAGCGTGGGCTCGGTGTTATACACAGCTTCATGCATGGAGCTTCGGCAAGAGTAACTTTGTCGAAGTTCCATGTCTCCGGCAGGTAAGATCTCGATCTCCCGTATTCGGGCCTGGATGAACCCTAAAACCCCAAAAAAGGCGGAAGGGTGGGGGGCGGGGAAGGTTGGGATTGGGGGAAGGGCTACTCACCACGGAAGAGGGGGTAGCGCATGTCACCTCGAATTCTGACGTCAGGTAAAGAGCTCCAAACCTTCAAAAACCTTGATTGCTCGCAGAATTTCAGCCCTGTCCTTTGGCTTTGCCGAGCCAGCCCAGAGCAGATTCCAGCACTAGAAACACCCAAGCTGAAGGGATTTCAAGAAACTATCGATCCATTCAGCCCCCCTCCCAATAAGAAATCCTCCCTGATGGAAAACATTTGCCTAATATGTGATGGCATTATATTGTTTGACACTTGGCTCCAGGTTTATTCTAAGAGAAGGGGCTTGCTAAACATTCTCTAAGCCAATGGCGGAACAAGTTTGGAAATGCTACCCCCTACCGAGCCTGATCACCAGAATGTGGAAGGAACCAAAAACCCTAACCCCGAAGATAATCCTAGGAATATCATATTAATAAAACTATATTATAAATACATGAATATACCCTATAAACCCTAAACCCTAAAACCCTAAACCCTAAACATATCAAAAGTTAACATTAAACCCCCTGGGGCTGGCAATTTTCAAGGAGCAGCTTCAGCTCCTCCATACTACTCCTACTCCTGCTGGGTTTAGGGGTTTAGGGT